>CAUYUJ010000692.1:566757-651709 GCA_963575745.1 Prorocentrum cordatum
TTCTTTCCAACTGTTCCCTTCCCATTTTCCCCGCATCCCCCTGACAAGATTGATCTCGCGATCTCATGCGCCGCGGGCTCATCGAGCTGGCGAGTTCGTAGTTACAGCCTCTGGCCCTTTCGGCATTGTTACAGATGCTTTCATGATCGCTCTGGTGCGAAAGCGCCCAACTCATGAATTTGTTGCGCTGCTGCTAGAAGGCGTTGATGAGGCCACTGGGAACAGCATCCATGAATTGGTGGGATTCCCATGGACACTCAAGTTTAGCACAGAAGAAATTGCTGGAACGCGCAAGCTCCGGATGATGAGCGACGTGGCACTCATGAGTTCGATTTGGAGGCGGTCGCGTTGCGCTGGATTCACACGTGTCAAAGCCATGGCCTTGAAAACAATTGGCGTTGGCTTATCGGAGCTGCGAGTGGACGGCCTTGGAGGAGCGAGTGCCACATTGGCGTGCTCGCACCTGGATGATCTGGAGTCCATCATTGAGACGAGCGGGTCTGGCCCGAGTGGAGCGAAGTCGGCGTTAGACGATATCTCTGAGTTGGCGGGAGACGAGAAGAAGGACAAAAAGTTGCAGAAATACCAGGAGACATGGAAATCGAATAAGAAGAAGAAGAAGACAAAGACAGTGTATCTTGATATCGAGGCTACCGATGACACCGAGAGCGACAGCAGCTACCAAGGCGAGGAGTATGCTGGCGAGGCCACGTTGCGCAAGAGAGTCAAACCTACTTTGGGCGCCCTGCGCAATGATATTGATTCAGAGGCCAAAGCGATTGCCACTTTGGGCATCATTGAGGAGCCAGAGGAGCCAGAGGAGCCGACGTCGCTTGGGGAAATGGTGAGCGACTTGAGCCAGCCTGGACTGGCGACTGCGGTGGCGACTGCGGCGGCGTCGGCTGCGGCAGCTGGCAGCGCTGACAGCTGCGCAGCGAGCTCTAGCGCAAGTAATTGGGAACGCTTCGATGCATACGTGGTGCCGGACCCATCGAACGAGCGATACAAGCTCGTGGTGAAGGACGGGGTGATCCATGGGCAGTTGCAGCCTGTGACGGCCATCACCTCAGGCCCGCCGGCAATGGGCTTCTTGCTTTTCGTATGCTGCCGCCGCTGTGGGCCCTGCAGTCATGTATATGATTATGTCAGTGTCAACTTGTCTGGTGCCTGGGGTCTTGTAGATTGGCTCAGCCTCTGTTCTCCACCTTCCTCCGCCGCCGCCTCTCCTCCTCTGCTTCTTTCTCCTCCTCTCCTCCTCCTCTCCTCCTCCTCCTCCCTCATCCTCTTCCTCCTAGTCCCCTCCTTCGCTCGCCTCCCCTCCTCCCTTCTCGACTCCTCCTTTTTCATCATCCTGCGTTTCCTCCTCCTCCATTTCCCCTCCTGGTGAATCCTCCTCATTCCTCCTTCCTCGACTCTCGATCTTTCCTTCCTACCTTCTCATGCTCCTCTCCTCATTTCCTGCACTCCTCTCAAATCCTACTCCTCACAACTCCATACTACTACTACTCATCCATCATCCTCATGACTGCCTCCTCGGTCTCCTCACTTTCCTCTCCTCTCCTTACCTCCTCCTCTCCTCCTCTCCTCCTTACTTCTTACCCGGACCTCCTCCTCGTCCTCCTCCGGACTCTTCCTATCCTCCTCTCGCCTCTCTCTGTCTCTCTCTCTCTGGTCTATCCCCTGCCCTGGGAATGTTCTTCGTTTCGATGACCCGTCCGAAGGCATTTGTAGGGTGATGTTTGATGTGGGATGTCTCGAGCAACGTTTTCGCTTCCTCTCGAAACACAACAAAGAGTGAACATCAGGGCTTCAATGATGTCGCATCTTGGGGCCATCTTGGACGTCATCCAAAAGCACACTGTAACAACCTGTCAAAACGTATGTTGATGCACATCATGTTTTGAGGCTGTCTCAGGCGCTCAAGCGAAACGCCCACCGTTCGAAATCAACTTCAACATCCCCATGTTCCAAGGATGTCTCAGGCCAAACGCCCATTGGTAGAAAACGAAGACGTCTTCAGACATAACCTTGCACTCCATGAGTTGTCGAGGGTGTCTCAAAGGCAATCGATATTGAGGCACTCGCGAGCCATTCCCAACCCATCTGGCCTGGCTGGCCCTTGGCAGCCTGGCAACCCGTAGTACCTGAGGCAACATGGCTGAGATGAGGCCCCGTTTGCGGGTGCATAGGGCTCACAGGGCTCACAGGGCTCATAGGCGCATAGGGCTCGTAGGGCTCAAAGGCATCATAGGGCTCAGAGGGCTTGTAGGGCTCAAAATGCTCATAGGGTTCATAAGGCTCATAGGGTTCACAAATCTCACTGGGCTCACCAGGCTCATATGGGTCATATGGCTCGTAGGGCTCATAGGACTCGTAGGGCGCATACGGCTCATAGGGCTCAGGGGCTCATAGGGCTCGTAAGGCTCATAGTGCTCATAGGGGTCATAGGGCTCATTTTGCTCATGGGGCCCAGGGGGCTGACATGACTCATACAGCTCACAGGGCTCCTAGGGCTTACATGGCTCGTGGGGCTCAAAGGTATCATAGGGCTCAGGGGGCTTGAGGCGCACAGCCGCATAGCATAGAATTGGTAGGTAGCATAACGTGCAACAAACGTTCATACATAGCCTGGGTCGAACAGGATCGGCGCGAATGCAAATTCTCTGGGTTGGGGACCCCTGCGGAGGAACTGGGAACAGAGGCCGCCCGCTTGCGCAAGGAGGCCGAACACTAACAGCGCCAGAAGGTGTGGGATCGTTTTGAAAGCGCCATCGCCCATGGCGCCATCGCCCATTTCGCAATCACATCACCTCTCGCCCCCTCAGGAGCACCCGCCAACCTGGGGGGGTGCGGGGGGTGGTTAAGGCGGGAAAGGCGAAAGGCGAAAGGGGCGGCGCGCGACGTTCAAACCACCCTCACCTCCAGGAGCAGGAGGAGGCTGACCGGATGTTGCGCATGGAGCGCCATCTCAGGGGAGAAACCCAACGCCAGCCCAATCTGGTCCACTACGTTCCAACTCCCAACTCCCTCATCCCGCCCATCCCTCATCCTGGGACTCATCCCGCTCTCCCTTCCTCCGTGCTTCCTCCTTCCCCCTGCCCCCTCTCTCCTCTCGCCTCTCGCCCCTAGACATGAAGTTTTGGGCCCGCGAGCGTGCTGGATGCGGCCTCGGGGGCTATCGCCAAAAGCTAGGTCCCGCCTTGGGCCTCGCAGCGTCCCTCAACCTTTACCTGTTCCCTGCTCCCCTTCCCCCTTTCCTTTCCTTCCTCCTTTTCCCTTTCTTCCTTCCCAGCGGGCCAATGCGGGGCAGGAGGGTGGGGGCTGGGGTGCTGGCAATGATATTGGCCCATGAACACCAGAAACTGGACCCACCTTCTAGCTGAGGCGGCTTGCGCAACACTGAGGGCCCGCCTCGACCCCGCGCCCGGGCCCCGCCGCCTCGCCCTGCCCCCTACCCATGCGTGAAGGTGCGGCACCAAGGTGGTTGCCTGTGCGAGGAGTGCTCAATTCGCAAGGGGTGACGGCAATGGCTTGACACACATGACGCCCCAGCGCGAACTTTGTTGTTGAATTTGGGCGCCTCTAGAGGCCCTCTTGAAGCCTGAAGCCAGAAGCCCTTGGAGGGGGCGCTAGGGATTCTGGAATACCATGGCGCGATCCAGCGGGGCCCCAAGACCCCAAGGCCCTAAGGCCCAAGACTAGAATGAGAAAGACAATGAGAGATAATGAGAAAAGAGAGAATGAGAGAGAGAGAGAGAGAGAGAGAGAGAGAGAGAGAGAGAGAGAGAGAGAGAGAGAGAACGAGAGAAAGAGAGAAACTCTCGCCAATCTCGTGATCTCCTGGGAGGCCTGGCGGTCCAGCGGAGCGACGCCCCGCGCGGGCCCAGATCCTAGACCCCAGACTCTGACCCTAGACTCAGACTGTTAGACCTTGCTCGCCCTGGGCGGCTGACAACTGCGCAACGCCCTGCGGGGCTATGAACGTTACGTCAAGCTTCGCCCCAGAGCCGAAATATAACACCGAACAAACACGCATATGAAAAACAAAATGCGACGGATATGATATACCATATACCGTATGCCACTTTTGGCTCAGGCCATTCCAGGCTCACCCCTGAACCTTGCAATCCTTGGCGGCGCCCTCGTGGTGCCTTCTGGCGACCTCACGGCGCTGCCGCCTTTGCAGTGCCCTCGCGTCTAACTGGGTGGCCCCTGCGGCGCCATTGTGGTGGCTGGGGCGAGGGCCGCTGAATCAGCTCCCACAGAGCGCGACAACTCCCATGGAGAAAGCTGACGCAAGCGAACCCAATGATGTTTGCAATGCGCTGACAGTCCTGCCAGCGCGAGCGGAACTGCTGACGGTCTTTTTGTTGGTTGTCATCGTGCTCGTGTGCGTTGCCTGGTGTTTCACGTGTTGGGCCAAATTCCAGAACGACAAGGTGGCAAAAACGGAGCTGGCTAAGTACCGGGAAGAGATTGCCAATCTCCATCGAGGCATCGACCGCTTGAAGAATCGCCAACCATCGTCGTGCCAGTCTTCCCCAGCGAAGCGCACAGTGGCTGCGCAGAGCCAGGTGACATACTTGTGGAAGCGGGCGACTCCCCGATTCCAGCCACTTTCAGAGGGGGACCAGAGACTGGAGTTTTTCTGCGAACGCTAGTAGCAACCATGGGCGTGTGGAGGGCTGCCCGGCCATTGTGAGAGGACGCCGCTTCTTTGGCCACAACATGGCGGGTCGCAATCAGTAAGCATTGCGATGCCACGTGAGGGTTGTTTTGCGCTCGCACTCGCGAGGTGCAGTCCTCGCATCGGCCTCCTTTTGATTTGCAATATGACTTGTTCAGGCCCCCATTGAGCGTGTCATTGACGAGTCGGGAGGACACTTCGGTTGCATCATATTATCATATAATTAGCCGCTTCGCGGCGTTGCTGTGCGCATGTTGGAAATATAGGCCCAGCTTGGCTGGCGCCCCCCGCCTGCCCCCCAAGGTGGAGCGATAAATTCGAGCGTTGTCGATGCCCGATGCCGCTGCCAATGCCCAATGCAATGCAATGCCATGCCCAATATCCTATATCATCCTGATGCTCCATGCTCTATGCTCTGAATTCTATGCTGACTTCTTGGGGCCCTCTTGGGCCCACTGCCAGCTTGGGTCTCTCTTGTTGCATCTTGGGGCGCCTTGCCCAAGTGGGCGGAGGGGGGGAGAGGAGAAGAGGCAAGCTAGGCGGGCTCGCGCCGCATCTGACACCCCATCCCTCCTTCAGCAGGGAAGAACAAGAGGATGTGGAGGAAGAGGGAAAGAAGTGAGGAACAGGAGGGAATGAAAGAGAAAGAGGAGGAGGAGGAATTGGAGGTGAGCTGTCATCCGCCAAGCCCATTCCCCCGAGAGGCCCGTACCGCGTCTTCGCCCTGTGCAAGTGCAAGGGCCATATTGATACCAAATGTTCTCGTTCACGGACCTGGAAGGTGAGCTCTGGAGAGGCCCCGGCGATGGTCGAGCGCGTCCTGGTCCAGTGGCTGCTGGCAGGCCCGAGGCGCAAAGACACCAGAAAGCACATGGGTGCGCCTCGGTTTTGAGCAGAACAGACACGGCCGTCTTCTAATCTCCTCCCCCCTCGCACCACCCGCTTTCCCATGCTCCCATGCTCTGCGCCCCTCCCTGGCATGCGTCCACTAAGCTTCTGAGTGGGTCTCGATGGCGCCCAATGGGCAACTGAGAGACATGCAAAGTCGGCAAATGGTTTCTCGACGATTCCCCTAGAATTGGCAACATCCCAATAGGCCCAACAGGGTTCCACTTGCCAACATGGGCCAACAGCAAAAGGCATTTACGCAATAGGGCAAGCAACAGGATTCTTAAACTAGTCCCAGTGATATTCCAATAGACAATAGATAGTCGTAGTCGTGGCATGAAAAAAGAAAGGCGAGGAGAGGGGAAGGAGGAGATGGGGGATGGGAGTGGGGGAGGGGGGAGGGACGTGTGGAAGGCAGGAAAGAGGAGGGGAACGCACAACACGCACCAATACAATTACCAATTGCCAATTCCCCATTGGTCGTTGACAATAAGTTGTCTGGTACTCCAGATCCCAATCCAATATAGCTTGAGCGCCTTATTGCTTCAGGGTTCGTTGGTTTCCCACTCTAGACGGGCCTTGCCCAGGTGGCCCCAAGCCCAATCCTACTTTCCCTTCCAGGCTGTGCCAAAGGGTCCTCAGTCTCAAGATGCCCTGCCCGAATTCATTCAGCATTTCACAACGCACGTTTTGTTTTTCTGGTTTGGAGCCCGTGGCCATGTGGGTCGAAGTGTAGTGTATTGCGAATTCAACACGCCAGACACTTTAATATTTGTTCGTTCGCCTGGCCGCTCGGCAATGCAGACGATTGATATCTCAGGAGGCGCTCGAATTACATTGACCCTGGCGGAGTTGAAGCCCGATTTCCAAGCCACATTCAAGGCAATGATACCATGTGAAATCGTTGTGCGCGGAGCAGGGGGCAGCGGCCCACCGTCTTCTGAAGGCGCCTCTGACGCCCTGCTGGCCATCGCTGATGGGACTGCTCCACCAAGTCCATCTGCGTTGGGCTCTGGTCACACTGAGCGAGAGAAGGTTGATTTGGAATCGAATGGTGCTGACCAGGAAGAGTCGCAATGGAAACAGGAGGAACGGGCGTGGGATCAGTTGAATCTCTTTAGCGCCCCTGGGCCCTGGCCCGCCAAGCGCGCGAGGCTGGAGCCACCCTGTGCAGTCATTCGCTCTGCTGCCGCCCCTGCCTTGGAGAACTGGCGCGTGATTGATGTGGGGGGCAGCCCGCCGGCCAGCCCCGCCCGGGAAGTGCCGGGCCCTCGGGAGGGGGATGCCCTGCCAGAGCCTGGGGGTGAGGATGCCCGTTTCTTTGCTTCTTGGCGGGAGCATTCGCTTCCTCAAGGCTCAGGGCCCAGGGGTGAATGAGTATCCAGGTTCACTTACCAGGGCGTTTCAAATGCGAGGTTGAGCGTGATGGGCGAGGGCCCCTTGCGCAGTTGCGATATGGTTTAAAGCTTTTGGGTCAAGATATAGGGTGCCCACGGTGGATGGAAGTAGGTATTGTTGGACATCTAGATCCCAATCTACCTTAAGCGACAGGCTAGTGTGCTTCTACCTGGACGGGGCGAAGCCCAATCTACTTCTGCCGCCTTCCTACTTTATGGTTGTACGGACTTCCTGCGACCGATGGGTATTTGATATTATGACCTTTAGCTCAGTTTGCCAGAGACAGGGTCAGACCCTGACGGTCAGGCAATGGCGCTCGCGAGGAAAGTAAAGTCAGAGACCAGAGTCAGAATCAGAGTCAGAGGGCCAGCCGCGTGGGCGGCGTGGGTCTCGATTGGTCTGTCATGCGCCTCTGTCCATGCTCCTTCCACCGCCCCTCCACCCCTGGGGGCGTGGGACCTTGACTGTCGCCCCCTTCTTGTTTTTTTTGGGGAGGGGCCTGTCATTGGGTGCAAGGGGCTAGGGCTAGGCCATAGGTCATGGTGCACACGCACGCAGGCGCAAACGTACCATACGTCGTAAATCATAGACAGTAAACCACAACTGGCATACTCCACTTACTGGCCATGTAGGCGATGGTATCGGCCATGGGGCGTTTGATAATCCAATGGTTGCCAAGTGTTTGCGTGGCCGACAGTGAGGGTGATCACCGATATGAGTACGCGATTGATGGTTGATGCGTCGATGCTTGGATACGGGACGCCGTGCTGGGGGTAACAAGCTGTGATATATACATATACATACAACATGTCGTCACACATCACTTCACTTATACACATACTGCACATACTATGCCAACATACCCAAGCGCTCGTAGCTCATAGGAGCGCTCTGTCATGCTTCATTTCGTGCGACAGCACGTGGAGTAGTGTACATATCATCCGAATACCTGATACAATCATGCATGTTATCTGATATGTGATGCACGCGCAACATGTGTGCCTGCATATGTCGTTACACTCATGCAGATATGCTGCATTGAACGACCACACACATGCACATACGTATCATTGCTAGTTGTCCTAGCTACATGGTGTACACATGATATCAACATGATAGCTCATCATGTACACATGCCATCTACATGCGACGACTGGGCGCTGACTAAGATGGCACCCCATGCGCCGACTAGGCGCCGACTAGGCGCCGACTAAATGTGGCGTGGTGCGAGTTTGCAAACAAGCGCGCGCCGACTAGGCGCCGACTAGGCGCCGACTATTGGCGTTTGCAAACAGGCGCGCGCCGACATGCGCCGACTAGGCGCCGACTAGGCGCCGACATAGAAACCATATTGTGGTTGTTTGCAAACAAGCGCGCGCCGACATGCGCCGACTAGGCGCCGACTAGGCGCCGACATAGAAACAGAGGGGCGGGAGTTTGCAAACAACCCGCGCGCCGACATGCGCCGACTAGGCGCCGACTAGGCGCCGACTATTGGCGTTTGCAAACAGGCGCGCGCCGACATGCGCCGACTAGGCGCCGACTAGGCGCCGACTAGGTGCGTTTGCAAACGCTGGCGAAACAGCCCCTGCGCCGACTAGGCGCCGACTATTTTGGCGCCCTTGCGCCGACTAGGCGCCGACTATTTTGGCGCCCTTGCGCCGACTAGGCGCCGACTAGGCGCCGACTAGGCGCCGACTAAAAGGGCGCCTGGTTGGCGCCCCCTGCGCCGACTAGGCGCCGACTAATGTTGAGTGGATTTTGGTCGACCTGCACTGAAAAATTGAACGCCTGAAAACTTAGCGAATCAGCGTTTGGAAACGCGAATAGTCGGCGCATAGTCGGCGCCTAGTCAGCGCATCGAGGTTGCATTGGCAAAATAGTCGGCGCCTAGTCGGCGCATGGGCGTTTCACTGGTGGAACAGTTGGCGCAT
Organism: Prorocentrum cordatum; assembly: GCA_963575745.1. Classification (NCBI taxonomy): domain Eukaryota; class Dinophyceae; order Prorocentrales; family Prorocentraceae; genus Prorocentrum; species Prorocentrum cordatum. The sequence continues at coordinate 575,665 of CAUYUJ010000692.1, forward strand.
CGGCGTTTGCACCTTTTTGCAATCTCATGCTCGCTCCACGGGCGATTGGCATTGGGCTTTGGGAGTCGTCTCGAAATCCTGGTTGGAACGCGCCTGGGACAGGTCCTGCAATTTCCTCCCGTCTGGAGAGTGGATGCTAGAGGAAGGGGGGGGTGAGGGAAGGGGCCAGGGGAGGGGGGTGGGAGGAGGGAGGAGGTGGAGGGGAGGAGGAAGGAGGTGGAGGGTGGAGGTGAGGAGAAATCCAGGACACAATGACCCCTGTCCCCAATTCTTCTCGCTGCAAGCTGACTGGCTTCAAGGCTGGCCAGCTGGCCCCTCCTCTGGGGCCCCCTGGGGAAGCCTGGGGCGCATAGCGAGCTCCGGGGCGTCATGAGCGACCTCATCATTGATAGCGAGAAGGGCGATGCCATGGCGCATGGCCCCAAGGAGCGCGACGACCTTGCCGAGCTGGCGCGATGGGGAGAAAAGGAGGAGGTTTCGGTTTGAGTAGGGGGTAGAAGGTAGAGGGTAGAGGAGGGTACAGGGTACAGGCTAGAGTGTAATAGGCTATAGGATATAGGCTACAGGCTACAAGGTATACGCAGGCTACAGGCTACAAATCAGCTATAGGCTATAGGCTATAGGCTAGGATCTAGGTAGGGTTACGGGTTACGGTATAGAGGGTAGAGAGGTAGCGGGAGGGCGAGACGAAAGTGGGGGAGAGAAGTGGGGGGAGAGAAGTCAGGACCAGGAGGGTGATGGTCAGGTCAGCGGTCAGCACGGGGGCTGCTATGTCCTAGGGCGTAAGGGCTTAGGGCTCAGGGGGCTTGGAGGCCTCTTGGAGACTTGGCGCATGGTTGAGCCTGGGGGCTATCTTGAACAATGAACAATTTAGACGCTACCATTCGAAATTTTTGGTCCAAAGAACCCTGGATCACCTCGTTCCCTTCTCCGCTATTTTCCATGTCCTGGCTGTCGTTATTCCTCATCCTCTCATCCCGATCCTCGGGCTCCTTACTAACTAGCCACATCCTGGTTCTGCTGATGTTGGACCTGCGGGTCCTCGCCATCCTCATCCCGATCCGGGTTCTAACTGGTCTCGGTCTCCTGATGATGATCCCCATCCCCAGTGTCCATACCCCCTACTCCCTACCCCTTCCATTATCTTATCTCTTGTCTCTTAGCCCTCAGTCCCTGATTCCCTAATCTCGGAACCTCCTATCCTGGCGAATGGCTGACTTGCACGTGGTTTCTGAGGGCTGAGAGTCGAGGGCATCTAACGATTATGGAAACCCTGAAGCGTCTAATTTCGAGCCTTCCCGCTTTAATGTTAGCCAAACGGTCAAACGCCAAAGGGCTATCATTCTAAGTGCGCGCACCTGGCGTCAGGGCAGGGGCCAATAAAAAACATGATACGCCACTTGCGACTGTGCCCCAGGGGGGCAATCCCCTGGGCCCCCCGTGCTCGCCATCGCTTTGGAGGTACAACCCTCCGCGCCAGCGCCAAGCGGAGTTAGAGGTCGCGTCTGTATGCCCGACCTCCGACCCCCGCCTGCCGCAGAACCACTCGCCAGATACGGTCTGCCGAGCCCTCCTCAGCCACGTTCATCCGCGCGCTTGGGCACGTGATGGCGCTGATCTCTGCCAGCGCTGTCGCGAGGAACATGTTGGCGTAGTCCTGCCCCGCCTCCCAGTGGGCTGCCAGGTCATCAGACCTGGACTGGCGAAGTGGGTGACGATGACGGCCTCCTCACCAGCAACCCCCTCGCCCACTGCCGCTGGCTGACCACGGCCTCCGCCGCTCACTGTGAAACAGCAGCAGCTTGGCCAGCAAGCATGTCATGGTGACCATGGCGTTGGTTTGCTGCGCCCCTGGCGCCCGCTCGCGGGCCCCCAGGGTCTGCCAGGGCAGCGGTTCCACCTCCTTCACCAACTGGCTGCCTTCAGCAGCATGCTGATCTCTTCGCAAGCCCCCACCTCGAACGCCTCCACTAATTGGCTGCCCCCCCCCATGTAAAAAGGCCAAGGTGTTGGGCTGCCGCCCAGCGTTTCGCCCACGTGCCGACCTCCATGGCCCGTCGAGGAAACGCATCCATGACCACCGCCTGGCTGCGAATCCGCGACAGCGCTGTGAAACTCATGAACTGCGGAGGCATCGTCAATCAAGGCGGCGCTTCCACGACGACATGGGCCATGAGTTGCTGAGCGCTCATCGACCAAGGCATGGCCTGTCAAAGCAACGCATTCATATCCACTGGCTGGCTGCGGATCCGCAACAACGGCTGCTGAGCCATGGCCATGGCCATCGCTGTCGCTCGACGGCCTGATAAGGGCGCCAGCGAGCGCGAGCGCAAATGCGCTCTGGGAATATTCTTGGACACTCGTGGGGCCCCCTTGGCCCCTGGGGCTCGAGGCTCGACCTTCCGCCTTCCCCCCCCCCCTCCCGCGTCCTCGAGCCTAGCCCGCAAGCACTGGCTAACCCTGGCTAGCCCCAACTAGCCCCAGCTAGTTCCAGCGTTACAGCCAGCCTCAGCTAGCCGCTGCCCAGCCTTCGCCAGCTAGCCCCAGCAAGGTCCATCAAGCCAAGATGGCGGAGATGAGGATCTGAGGAGGAGAGGTGGACGACAAAGGGAGAGTCCAGGAAGACAAGGACGACTGACGAAGGAGGGGCGAAGGAGGAGTCCAGGAGGAGGAGTTGGAGGAGGAGAAGGAAGAGGAAAGGAGGAGGAGGAGGACGAGGAGGAGGACGAGTGGGAGGAGGAATGAGTTAGTTGGAGGAGAGGGAGGAAGGATGGATGAGGGAGACTTGAGGGTTGAGCAACGGGAGGACAAGTTTTTTCTGCATTTTTGCATCAGGAAGAAAACTGGAAGACCTAGCAGCCTAGCAAGCGCGCTCCCCCTCCCTCCCCCCGCCACGCCGTGCAAGGCCTCCCCCATGGCCAACTACGAGTATGACGAGTCCTCCGAGTTGTCCCCGTCCACGACCTCCTCTGAGTCATCTGAGGTGTCCGAGGGCTCCAGTGGCGACCTCGCTGACCTGGCTGACGAGGACGAGGTAGATAATCTCCAGAGAGAAGCAGAGGAGCTCAGACAGAAACGGAAGAAGCTTGAGTTCGAGGTTAATGAGAAATGGATAGGCCACTACGGCAGCATATTCGAGAGCCTGCTCAAATGCAAGTTCGACGACATCAAGTTCCCAGTGCACCCAGCCTCCGACGGCGGTTCCAACAAGAAGCTCAGGGTGTTGTCGTTCTGTTCTGGCACTGAGTCTCAGGCGCGTGGGTTGCCAACGCTCGCGAATGCACTTTCCTGGCCCGTCTCCATCCATGGCATCGTCAGGGTCGCGTGTTCAGGTTTCTGAGTGGGGCGCATGTTTGCCCACTTTGACTTAAGACTTAAGCGGCGTTGCGCTGGATGGGGATCCAGGAAAGTGCTCGCGATGCGTTGCTACTCGCCCAGTTCTTCGCGCTGAAGACGATCATGGACTACCGTGGGGACAATGTCTGCGTGGATTTGGTTGCCTCCGTGGACCCTTTCAGGCCATGTCATCGCTTCGTTTGGAACAACCTGTCCACTGACGAGCGGGAGCGCGGCCACTATTACAATTACGTCTCGGAGTTAAGTGCTGGCGAGGCTTTCTGTTACTTCTGCGACTGTTGCTGCGTTGGGCCTGGTAGGGCGTCTGGGTGCGAAGGGCTGAGCGATGGGCAAGCAGAGGACCTCGACATCCTCGTGGCAGGGTTCCCGTGCCCCCCGTTCAGCACGCTGAATTCGCATCGCCAAGACAAAGACTTTAAGTTCTGGAACCACCCCGACGGGAACGTTATCGTTGACATTGCCCACTGGGTGCAGACTCAGCCGAAGGTTCCCCCCAAAGCGATCATTCTGGAGAACGTCCCAGGCGCGGTGGCTGTATCTCATAAAGGAAGGCATAATCCGCTGGAGTTCCTCATGAAGGGGTCCGTGAAAAACTACAAGGGCCTCGCTCGCTTCTACTACGGGCTGAAGCACTGGGGCGAGTACGACCTCATGAAGAGTAACTCTGGCAACGAGTACTTCGAGATTTCCGCCGGTGAGTTTGGATTGCCTGTTCATCGCAAGCGCATTTTCTTTGTGCTCATCAGAAAGGACTTGGCTAGCCTAGAAGTCAGGAGCTCCATGGCGAAGCTCATGAAGGCGGCGACTCAAACCCCATGAGGCTAGAAACGCTGAGCGACATCATGATGAGGCACAATCCCAGCAGCGAAGGCGACATCGATCTGAGCGAGGAGCCCCAGCGCAAGGTGAACAAGCACTACAAGAGCAAGAAGGAAGGCGGCACATGGAGCATGACCCAGAACAGCATTTCCGAGAGCATGGATTTCAGGGAGAAGCACGGCCTACCTGAGTATGGTTCTGATAAGATGTCCAGCATCACGCCCCGGCGCGGCATCCTCCCTGACAGGGAGCGCGACATCATCGACGTCATCGGCTTGATGCACGAGAAGGCGGGGGGGATCCCAGAGGACCTGACGATCGACGTCAGCCAGTCGCTCAGGAGGAAGCCGTTCAACGTCAATGGGAAAATCCCCCAGCTGGCCAAAGGCGCGCATGACTCGCCTAAACGGGGTGCTAGATCTGTCCTGGGGGGCCCCAGACCACTAGCCGCCGCTAGCTAGCATGTAGCCTGTAGCCCAATCTGGACCAGAACACCCATGCCCAGGCCACAGACCCAACCCACCCCCCAGGCCCCTAATCCTCTCAGGCAGCCTGGCTCCCGCCCCCCCCGCCCCGAGAAGTGGGCCATAAAAGCCTTGGGCCCCGCAGGGTCCAAGATCTGGTACCGCGGCAAGATCTTGGGGCCCAGGACGCTGTTCTACGCCATGGGCTGGGGCACTTCGCCGCTCGACTTTGGGTCGGACGTGGACCGCATCCGGGGAGTGTCTTTGAGGGTGCTCCTAGCCAACATGATCGCGAAGCCGCAGATCGGCCTCGTGCAGTTGGCGCTGCTCTACTCCCTGCGCCGCTTCACCCTGGCTCCCAAGGCTGAGCAGGTTGAGGCCTGAGACTGAGGCTTAGGACTGAGGATGGGAGAACGAGGAGACGAGGAGAAGGAGTAGGAAGGTGAAAGGGATAGTGATGGGCGGGAGGGAGGTGGAGGAGGAGGGGGAGGAGGAGGAGGAGGAGGAGGGAGGAGTAAGGGAGAATGAATGAGAAGAATGCTAGAAGGGGAGTGGGTAAATTGGGAGGGAGGAGGTGAAGAGAGAGTATGAGCAGGAGAAGGAGGATTATTAGGAGGGAATGAGAGGAATAAGAGTAGGTAAAGGGATGACTGGAAAGGAGTGTGAGGAGAGAGATGAAGGAAGGTGGAGGATGAGGAGGGAGGAAGTGATGAGAGGGGAGGAGGTGGAAGTATAAACCCACTAATCCAAGAGATCAGGAGGGATGTTGGGGAATGAGGGCGGAGGAGGAGTGCAACAGAGATGAGGCAGGAGGCATGAGGCAGGAGATGCTGATTAGGAAGGAGAAGGAGAGAAGGGCGGATGGGTAGTTGGAAGTAGGATTAGAGAGGAGGAGGAGCTCCAGTAGGGCAGGAGGAGGCTGAAGGAGGAGGCGGAGGAGGAGTCGGAGGAGGAGGAGTAGGAGGAAGAGGAGGAGGAGGAGGAGAAGGAGGAGCAGGAGTCGCAGCTCGAGGAGGAGGAGGAGGAGGAGGACGACGAGGTAAAGGAGGAGGAAGACGAGGGAGGAGAGCGCCCGGCCGCCCGCCCTCCCGGTCGCCTGGTAGCTCGGCGAGGCACGCATCGACGCGGGGAAGCGTTTTCGACATGCTTCCGCCACATCCCTTGTCCTCGTCCTCCTGACTCCTCCTCCTCCTCCTCCTCCTCCTCCTGACTCGTCCTCCTCCTGCTCCTCCTCCTCCTCCTCCTCCCCCTCCTTCTCCTCCATCCCGTCCATCCCCCACTCCTCCATCCTCTGCCTCATCCTCCCTCCCCTCTAGGCTCCAGTCCTCTCCGCTCCACTCCGCTGAACTCCACTCATTCTCTCTCCTCCCTCCTCCTCCCTCCTCCTCCTCCTCCTCCTCCTCCTCCTCCTCCGCCTCCTCCTCTGCTCCTCCGCACTCCGTGTCCTTCTCTCCTTTCCCTCCTCCGCTTCCGCCCTCCTTCTCCTCCTACTCCTCCGCTCGCCTCTCATCCTGACTCCTCCGCCACCTCCTGGATCTTCTCCTCCTCCTCCTCCTCCTCCTCCTCCTCCTCCCCTCCTCCCTCCTCCTCCTCCTCCTCCTCCTCCTCCTCTCCTCCTGTCATTTCTGTGCCGCCTGGGGGGGGGGGGGGGCCGCTGCTGCGCTCCCTGCCCCGCGCCCAGTCGCGCTGCCGAGCGCAAGGCAAGAAGGGCGGGCCCAGGAGGGAGCCGGTCGGGGTCTTTCGCCCGTCCTCCGCCTATTTCTCCCAGGCGTCCTTCCATCCTCTCTGCTCGCAGGCAGATGGCCTGGCCCCTCAAGGAGCCCTCCTCCTCCTTCTCCTCCTCCTCCTCCTCCTCCTCCTCTTCCTCCTCCTCCTCCCATTCCCTAGTCCTCCTGGACGTCCTACCGAGTCCTACCCCTCCTCGCTCCTCGCCAGCAGATGTCCTGGCCCCCCAGGGGGCCCCTGGGATCTTGGTTTTCCCCTTCCTGGCTCTGGAGGCCTACTTGGCCCGCAGGTCTCAGGGCCGCCCACGGATGGCTCTGTCACGCTGGGAAGCGTGGAAACCCTAGGAACTGACCCGGGCATTCCAGGGAACGAAATCCAAGCGAGGGGCGAGGGGTAGCGGCGCCGCTGGGGTTGGGTGCTGCTGGTCGTCCTCATTGTCGCTGCCCATTGGACCATTGGCCTTGGGACCCCCGCGGATGACACTGGCGCGCTGGGAAACCCCAGGAGCCCAGGAGGATCTGGCGGCAGTTCTTGGGGACGAAATCCAAGTGTGTTTTTGACAAAACGTCTGAGGGGCGACCCTATGCCCCGCGCCAACGTCGCCGCTTGGGGGAGTTGCTGGCGTCGCCCCTGTCGTCCCTGTCGCCATTGCCCCTGTCATCATGGTCTGGGGTGCCTTTCCGCCCTCTGGAGGGCTACTTCAGCCTCGGGATCTCAGTGGATCTCACCAGCACGTCCGGAAACCCCAGGATCTGGCGCGAGAGTTCCAAATTCGCCGGCCCAACGGGCCAGAGGCGTGCTAAGATCTCCGGTCTGCTTTACAGTATTTCAAACTTCGCGCGCGGGGGGCGGCCCCTGGGGGTCCCCGGAAGAAAAATAACCCCGGCAGGGTCGGGGTCAGAGATGGTTCTCCGTCTGGGCGCCGCCCTCGAGACCCTCCAGAGAGCCCCGAGAAGGGTCAAGAGCCCCCAAGATGATACAAGAGGGCTCGAAGATGCCACAAGATCGCTCCAAGACGCCCAAGATGGCCCCCAGACGCCCCAAGAGGCCTCCAAGAGCACTCTCAAGAGGGCCCCAAGATGCAACAATCACTGCTTTTCCTTAGGTTTTGGAGCGATTTTGGTGTCGCCACCTTTTCGGCTTCCCGACGCCCCAAGACGGCCCAAGAGGCCCCCAAGATCGCCCCAAGAGGGCCCAAGAGGCCCCGAAGAGGGCCCCAAGACGGCCCAAGAGGGCCCCAAGACGGCCCAAGAGGCCTCCAAGATGGCCCAAGAGGGCCCCTAGAGCGCCCCAAGAGCGGCCCCAGAGGGGGAGCACGAAACAACATTTCGAGCCCTCGGTCCTGAGAGGCCTCCAGGAAGCCCCAAGAGGCCCCTAAGAGGCCCCAAGAGGCCCCCAGGAGCCCTCAGGAGGCCCCCAAGACGCCCCCAAGAGGCTCTAAGAGGCCCCCAAGAGGCCTCTTGGAGGCCCTAAGAGGCCCCCGCGGGCCAGCGGAATGAGCGACGCGACTCAATAATCAAATGCGAAATCCAAACATGTTTTGACGACGCGCTCGGGGGAATCGCCCGTACGGGCAAGGGGCAATGGGTAACAGTAAGGGAAGGGGTAAAGGCTAAGAGGCCCTCAGTCCCTTAGTAGGGGGCAAGGTGCAAGGGGGTCGATAAAGGGCCAGCTGGCTGGCAAAGGGTCGGCAAGGGGGGAGGAAGAAAAAGAAGGAAGGAGGAGGAGGAGGAGGAGGAGGAGGAGGAGGAGGAGGAGAAGGAGAGGAGAGAACATGACAGAAGGAGGAGGGGTAGGAGGGAGGAGGAGGAAGGAAGAGGAAAGGAGGAGAGGATCATGATGAGAGGGGGAGGATTATAAATTATGATATGGGGACGAGAATACAAGAGAACGAGGGGGTCTGTTGCCGTTTTGGCTGTCGTGATCGAGCTTGCAGCTCAGCTGCTTTTAAGCAGCAGGGGGTCCACGACGATCACTCCAGGCCTGTGTCTCTCGCACCTTGGCCTGGGCATGGCAGATCTGGCCGACCTCGGCGACTCTGACAGCGACGTGCGCTCGGACTCTGGCGAGGCCAAGGCGGTCGAGGACGCAGGTGATAGCGACTCCAGCGCTGAGATCACTTGTGTTGGTTGTAAGAAGACGAATAAAGATCTATGCCCTGTCAAGAAAAAGAAACACAAAGGCCCTGGCCCGTTGGAGCGCACCCGTGCCAATCTCATCGCGTGGGGCAAGACCACCCGGAGGCGTGGCGGTAATATTCAGAAGTCTGGGGAGTGGTGCAGGATCTGCTTGAACGTTAGCACGCAGTGGATGGGGAAAAAGAAGAGGTACAAGTCAGAGGGCAACAAGAAAAAGGGGCTCAAGCTCTTGAAGGCCATGCGTTCCAAACATAACATTTATCATTTATCGGGGATCTACTGACCTGGGTCAATGCAGACATGGATCAGTCAGTCCGTGCAGGATCCTGCAGGACCCTGCATGATGCTGCACCCAAGCCTGGGTAAATGCACCCCTGGCCCTGCAGGATCCTGAAGATCCGGCGCTCTAGCTGACCCTGTTTTGCATTGACCCATGTCCCTTCGCCCCCCAATATAATAATACAAGAATCGATTCATGATGCTGGGTGTAGGCTTCAGGCCCCTCGGTCCCTCCTGGGCATTTCCTCGCCAAGACCGCGCTGGCCACCCTGAGTCATCCAATGCTGGCCGACAAATCTGGAGCCATAAATCTGTCCGTCTTTCCGGTCTCTTGGGCGATCCTCATGTGCCAGGGATCTGGTTTTCGTAGTTTCCTAAGCAATGGGCCACTTGCCCGCCAGGCTGCCCATCGCGCCCCCCCCCCCTGCAGGCCGACCTCGGGAAGGACAAGAAGGTCAAGGCGAGGTTCAAGGCGAACGTCAAGGAGCTCATCCATCAACGTGCGGGTGGCAGAAGTCGGGTGACTGTGGACCCTGAGACCGTGACCAGCGCGGAGATGAAGATCCAGGACGTCATCCTCCCAAAAAGGCAGTTCTACGAGGTGGAGACCTACAGACAACTGATTGGCGACCCCAAGCGGACCAAGGCCAAAATAGTCAAGAGGAAAATTGGAAAGAAGACTGTCCACGGGATCTATGTGAAGGTTGGCCAAGACGGCATCTACGACGTGGAGACCAGGTACCGCGACGAGACCAAGAAGGAGAAGGGCATCCACAAGTCTGGGGACGCGCTCGACTGCGAGGAGGTGGGCGAAGCGTTCGAAGCTGCTGTTGATGAGATGCAGGAGGCCCACCCAGATGAGGGCGGCGCGCTGTCGCTGGAGGAACACCAGAGGCGCGCGCGCCTCGCGGAGATGGCCTCAGCTGCTGCCGCTGGCCCTGATGGCGACCGGGCCCACTCTGAAGGGTCGAGGTCCGACAGCGACGAGAACAGTGGTAGCGACAACGACAGCTCCGACAGCGACTTGGCCGACGACTCGGACGACGACAAGGAGGGCGACGATCCGCCCCTGATCCCTGAGAAGCGCAGCAAGGACAGCAAGGGCAAGGCAGCAAGCTCAGCAGCTGCACCCTCGGCCTCCTCAGCCGCCGCGGCCCCCGCGGCCGCGGGTCCAGAGCCAGATCATCGCAGAAGGGGCCGTGACCAGAGCCCAGACGCCAAGCCCCGACACCGGTCTGCAGGGAAAGCACCATCTGTGGCGTCTGGTCCTTCGTCCGCCTCAAAAGTCAGCGACCCAGGCAAGAAGACCATGCTCCAGGAAGAGATTCAGAAGGCGGAGTCCGAGGCGGAGGCTCACTACAAGCGCTTCGTTGATGGGGTGGAGGTCAGGGGCCGTGCTGCTCAGATGCTCATCCGCGAGATAGGCCAGTGCGTCAGCTCTCTCGGAGTGTTTGTGAAGCCCCAGTCGCGAGTCGATGGTGACACGAAGACCCGCATGCAAGGCTACATAGACGATCTGAACACCGCGACGACGTGCTTGAGGGCCTTCGGCAAGACAGCCACTGTCCTTGCAGAAATGGAAGCTTCAGCAGCTAAAGTAAAGCAGGGTCAGCTCCCGGACTGGATGGGGAAGCTCTTGCAGCTCAAGATCATTGACAACGTCGCCTCCCAGAGCTCCTGGGATACACTCGTGCAGAAGGCGACTCGAGCTTTCCAGGCGGGTTTGAGCCCGACGTCCGAGTGCGAGGTCGCACTGCACATCTTCAAGACAGTGTGCCCTGCCAAGGCCCCCCCTGGCCTGAGCACGATGGGCTTGGACAGCGCCCTGGAGGAGTTACTCACGAGCGAGGAGGTCCAGAGTTGCTTCCCCAAGGATCTGATGGACGAGTACGAGTGCGCGAAGACCATCATGCATGTAGGGCTGAACTTGTTGAACTCCCCTCGGCATCACCTCGACGGCTTGCGACGTGCTTTGAAGGCCGGCACCGCAGCGACTCAGAACAGTTCCAAAGGGCCGCAGAAGAAGGCGACGATGCTCAGCGTCTTTGTGAACTCCCTCTATGGCAAGAACGCCCTGAAGAACGCCATCAACACAATGGAGACCATGGCCAAGGACGACATCCAGGAGAAGCAGGTGATTTGGGGTCAACCGTTGACGGTCAACCTAGGATGGCAAGGCCACCCATGATCGTCTCTGCCCCTCCTGAAGACTTAGTGCCCTTGTACCCTTTACCCTGGTTTACACCTTAGACCTTACATATGATAGGACATCATGCATTATACTATTATGCAATGATTATACATTAAATTATACCCTGATGCCTCATACCTACCTTATAGAATAATACCCTTGACCCTCTACCGTAGAGCCTCTACCTTTTATATCTTTCCACTTTTACCCTTCTGAATTCTCCAGGTTGCCTTACCCTTCTACGTTTTGCTGAATGCGCTTTAACCTGGGCCTTCCCTTTGCCGATTCGCATTCCACATTTTTGATTGAATGTTTAAGGTGCTGATGTGCTAGGGATCCGCGCCCCCCTCCCCCTGGTCCCCGTGTCTGTCTATGATTCGAACAACTGTTTGGGCAGCGAACGCTCTGGGCTCTCGGCTCCCTGCTGGGTCTTCTGGTCTCCTGTTCGCGTTTCCCTATCCCAATGCCGCGCACTGCATTGCCGCCCCAGCAAGGTTGCGAAGGCCACCGCCAACTTGGGGGAGGTCAATGACTGGAGCCTGGTTGCAGTTAACATTAAACTGGTCAGCGTGAACATGGGCATCATCCACAACGCCCACAGTTCGATGGCTGTGAAGCACGAGCTGAAGGAGAGCGCCCAGAACGCGGTCTCGCACGCGTTGCACCACATGTTGAAGAACGGACCCGGGGGAAGCAGGAGGAGGGAGGAAACCGGAGGAAAGAGGGATGAGGGAAGAGGGGATGAGGGGGCATGAGAAAGAAGAGAGAGAGAGAGAGAGAGAGAGAGAGAGAGAGAGAGAGAGAGGAGAAAACAAAAAAAAAAAAAATGACGGAGGAAGGAGGAGAGGGAAATGAAGGATGAGGGAGGAGAAAGAGGAGGGGGGTAGGTGATGGCAGATGGAGCGCTGTGACAACAACAATGGTATACAATATACGGTATACCGTATACCGTATACCGTATACCGTATACCGTAACGGTATACGTATACGGTACACGGCGTACGGTATACGGGGGAAAGGGGGGATGGGGGAGGGATGAGTCGAGATTGGGGATGGGGGTTGCAGGGAGGGAGGAGAGGGGAAGGGGGAACGAGGAAGGGAAGGGAAAACGGGGAAGGAGGTGCTTTTTTGTCCAGCCCCCTGAGGAGTGCACGCTTGGGCGATGACTGTGCTCAGGGAGGCGGGCGTGGGGCAGGGCGAGGGCGAGGAACTGGTGTCGCGGGCTCCCCTGGACAACTTCCAGCAAATGTCTGCGCAGGCCGTGAAGAAGTGGGAAGGGCTGATCACTCTCTTCACTGACTTCAATGAAGCGTGGTCCAAGTGGAGCGCAGAGAAGCTCTGGCACAAGGACAAGGAGGACAGCGAGGCCCAGGCGAAGATCGCGAACATCAACCCGTTCATCACAGCGCTGAAACAATGCTTGGGGGCCTTGCCAAGGCCTGAGAAGAACCGGATTGAGCAGCAGGGCGATTCCGCTGTCGTCTCGTTGGTCAAGCTGCTGCTGCAGGTCAAGGCCGAGTTCCACGCTTCCGGTGGCTGTGCGGAGGTGCTGCGCTACGCCTCGCTGCCGGGGCCTGAGCTGCAGGCAGGGGCCGACGTTGAGATTCAGAATGCCACGAAGGCTTTCAGCGAACTCATCAATGATAAGCTTTCCTCTTTGGCTCTGATTCTGAAAGAGCGCTTCGGCCAGAGCGAGAGCATCGAGAGGAACGAGAATTTCAAGGTCGAGCAGCTGATCTCTTGTTGGCACGAGGACTGGGGCTGGCTTGCAAATGGGGGCGATGGGGCTTTGTTTTGAAGCGCCTGATTTGTGATCTGAAATCTGTCATGTGAAAGTCATTGAAATTGAGCGGTGAGGTTTGGGAGCTATCTTGCCACCTGGGCACCTGGATGGTCTTGGGGCCCTTGACCCAAAGTGCCCCCTCGACCCTGACTGACTATAGGGCGTTGGGCCATTGGGCCGCTCTGTGCCCTGTATTCGTGGTGGCCCTGCCCTCCGCCAATCGATCGATCGCTGATCGGGGCATCGGTGGCCCATCGACGGCGCGAAATGGGCTGCTCGCTGGGCCGCCAATCGGCGGAAACCTGTCTGGCCAATTTCGGGCGGGGCCTAACCGACCCCTAGCAAACCGTCCCCTTCCGTGACATCATCCTCACCTTGCCATTTTTTCCCGGATTTCCCTCTGGCCGCGTGCGTCTTGGGGCGAGGGGAGGGGACGTCGCGGAAGGGGATGGTTTGCCAGGGGTCGGTCAGGTCGCCCCTGATAGTTGTATAGTTTCTGGCCCCAGGACGGTCAATTCAACCTGTCCTGCAAGCTGGGCCAGGCTCTCTCCAAGATGGACCAGTCAAAGGAGACCACCAACATCGATGTGCCGTATGGGGCGTGCTCTGCCCTGGCCACGCTGGACCAGGAGAACAGCGAGTGGCAGGAAAAGGCGCTCCAGGGTATGCTCTGAAATCTAGCCCTGGCCAGCTGGCCCCTCGGACACAGCTGGGACATCGGGCAGGGACACTGGTCAGTGGCCAGTGGGTTGGGGGAGGAGGGTGAATGGGGGGAGCATTCCCTCTCCCTATTCTTCCCCTCCCCCTCCTCCCACCTGCCTCGAATCTCCTACTTGTCCGTGTCGCCATCAACACCCTCCTCCCATTGGCGCCGGGTGGCGGCGAAACCGGCTACTGGCTACCCAGGGCCAGGGGGAGGGGGGGATGTCGATGTCTGGGCGCTAGGCTAGGAGCTGGGCAGAGGGAGCGCCCTTTCCCCGCCCCACCACCGCCACCAGGCTGAGGCGTTGGAGCAGAGCGCCTCAGCAGTGCCTGCCGTCTTCGCAATCTACGCCTGCCAGACCAAGTACGAGGCCTGGCTCAAGGGCGATGCGAAGGGCTCTGCCGCTCGCCTGGATACGTGGTTGACTTCTGCAGCTTACATGGTGAAGGTGCTCAACGGTTCCACTGCCAAGTCAGATCTGGCCACGAAGTTCAATGAGTTCCGCAAGTTCATGACCGATGCCATTGCATCCCAGATGGACGCATGTGTCCAGCACCTTACGAGTATCATTCTGAATATCAAGCAACATGGCCCTGAACTGGACCTGAAAGATATCCTGGCAAATATTGACGACAAGATCACGATGCTCGAGGACTGGCCGGGCAGACAGGAACTCGTCCAAGATATCAAGGGCCTGAACCATTCCGATGATTCCAGTAAGGGGGTTCAGGCATTCGACTTCCTGTCGACCTGCCTGTCTGGTATGGGCATCCAGCGCACGCAGTCCATGGAGGAGGAGGACACGTTTGCGAAGTTCAAGGATCGATGGCAGGCCACTCGGAGCCAAGGTCGGCTCATGCTGGTCTGCCGCGGGGCTGCTATGTGCATCCGGGATGGCCAGACGGACGGAGTGGACAAGCTCAAGATGGACGCGAAAACATTGAAGGTCCAGATCCCGGCCAGGCTGATGGCTAAGTTGATGGCGATGCAGGGCGACGAGGGCGAGCCAGCCAAGAAGAAGTCCAAGACGGATGGCAACAGCGTCATCAGCTGCGAGGACGGCAACAGTGTCATCAGTGGCGAGGGCGGCAGTGTCATGAGTGGCAGGGGCGGTAAGACGACCAATGTGAGCATTGGCGAGAGCCGCGAGGCTGACGACAGCGGCGAGGCTGTCGACGTCGGCGACGCGGACTCTGTGATTTTGGAGGGCCCGCCTGCGAGCTCTTGAGATTTAGATTTATGATTTAGGTGTTTCAGTTTCAGAATTTCGGGGCAGGTCTGGCGGGCCCGGTTTCGTGGCAACTCATGGGCCATTTCACTCTGCAGACGGGCCATAAGGGATAAGATAAGAGATGGGGGATGGGACGGATGAGGAGGGGGAGGGTGGAGAAGGGAATGGAAGGGCAAGGAGTGGGGGGATAATGTAAGATGAAGAACGAATGGGAACATCGAAGATGGAATACATATGGAAGAGTAGCGAGACTGGATGAGAGTGGAGGAGGTGATGGAAATGCGGAGGGTGGAGGTGGGAGGGGCGATGGATGAGGGATGAGGGATGTGGGATGAGGGACAGGGGATGGGAGGACGAGCGAAGAGGGAGGGAGGAGGGGGTCCGAGCATGCAGAGCCCACACGCCTTGCCTGCCCCTGGCCTGCGTTGGGGCGCCATCCAACTGGGTGGGTTCGTTCCTGACCCCATTCCCGCACCTGCCTCTTGTACGGAGGTACACGTGGCGAGGCGCCCCGTGAAGCTGTAAAGGAAAGATGTATAAGAGGAATCGGAATAAGGAGGAGGAGAAGGAGGAGGAGGCGGAGGAGGAGGACGAGGCTAAGGAGGAGGAGGAGGAGGAAGTGGAGCAGGAGGAGGAGGGAGGAGGAGGAGGAGGAGGAGGAGCAGGAGTCCAGGAGGAGGAGGAGGAGAAGAAGGGCAGCAGCAGGCCGCAGGATCCACACAGAAGATCGCTCGTTCTTAGAATGGAAAAATTGAAGGAGAGCGCCTCCCTTCGGCCCATCCTCCCCTTCCTTGGGTGCCCGTTCCCTCCCTGGACTCCCGTTTCTGTCCTCTCAGTCCTGTTTGTCCTCTGTCGCCTTTCGCATTGCGCTCCTCTTTGGCGCGGCGGGGGGGGGAGTTGAGACATCGGCAGTTGGCATTCAGTTTTTGTGGGTGGGGGTCATCGTCGCCAGGGCAGGACTCAGCTCCGGGACATCTGTGCATCTGGCCACTGGGGGCGGCCCAAGGACCAATTTCGAGAGTTTGAGTTTTGAGCTGCCTCCGTTGTCTCAACACGCCCTGCCCCCATCCTCCCTGGCCCTTGGATCGTCAGCCGCTGGCGGGGTGGCGTTGGGCCGAACCTGACCTCCTCTTTCGCCTCTTAATCCTCCAGATCTGGAGAAGATGAGGAGGAGGAGGCGAGGGGAGGTCAGGTCAAACGTCCTCCCCTGCTGGTGGCTCACCATCCCTCGGCGCCTCTGCGGACCGGCCCGGCCGGCGGGCTGGCGGGCTGGCGGGCCGGCGGGCTGGCGGCCGGGTGAGCTGTGACGACACAGGGAAGGTTGGGATCCCCAGCGCCGCTCTCCTCCTGCCGTCCTTCTCCACCTCTCCTCCTCCAATAGGCCCCATCGTGCGGTGCGCCGCCCGCTCCTCTCCCCCCTCCTCATCTCCTCCTCCTCTCCTGTCCTCCTCCTTCTCTCCTCCTCCTCCTCCTCCTGGAGGTCCTCCTCCTCCTCCTCCTCCTCCTCCTCCTGACTCCTCCTCCTCCTCCTCCTCCTCCTCCTCCTCCTGGCTCCTCCTTCTCCTCCTCCTCCTCCTCCTCCTCCTCGACTCTCCTCTACCCTCCCTCTCCCTCCTCCTCTCCTCCTCTTCGTTCCTCGTCCTCGGTCGGAGAAGTGCCGAAGTGGCTCCCTCGGAGTTGTATTAGCTGTTTAGGAATAGCTGAGGACACTGTGCTTGGAAACGCTGTGGTAGCTGGTAGCTTGCTAGCTCAGGCTCCGATCGAAACTGCGTCAGCTGTGTAGACACGCAGCCAGAGCTGCGGAACTTGTGTGTGTGTGTGTGTGTGGAAACGCTGTGGTCACTGTTAGGCTGCAAAGAAACCCCATCATAACTGCGGATATGGGTGTGTTTGGGAACGCTGTAGTTGCTGTAGCAACGGTGTAATAACTTAGTTAGCTGCTTAGAAACTCCACTGGAGCTGTTTTGAACCGCTAGAACCGCTGTTCGGACACATACTAAAAAATAGCAGGAGTTAGCTGCTAGCTGCCAGCAAACTCCAGAAAACTGGTTTAGACAGGATAGAGCCTCTGTTTGGAAACACAGAGTTCGCTGCTTAGGACAGCCGCGCTAGCTGTTTAAATTGCAGCCGCAGTTTACGCTAAAACCGCTGTTTGGAAACGCTGTGGTGGTTGAGTTCGCTGTTTAGAAACGCCATGCTACCTGTTTAGAAACGCTACCGTCACTGTTTGGAAACGCAGCAAACTACGTACTGGCTGTTTAAACACGCTATCATCGCTATTTGGAAATGCGAGAGTAGCTGAAGTAGCTGTTTAGAAACGCCATGATAGCCGTTTAGAAACGCGATGGCCGCTGTTTGGAAACGCTGCGTTATCTGAGCTAGCTATTTGGAAATCCATACGATCTGTTTTAAAACGCTATAGTCGCTGCTTAGAAACGCTGTAGACTCCACAATCGCTGTTTGGAGACGCCGTACCCGCTGTTTGGAAACGCGGAAGTAGCAGAGTTTGGCTGTTTAGAAACGCCGTGAAGGCTGTTTAGAAACGCTATCGTCGCTGTTTGGAAACGCTGCAGACGACATGTTAGCTGTTTAGAAACGCTACGATCGCTGTTTGGAAACGCCGTTAGTCGGCGCCTAGTCGGCGCATCGCTGTTTCGCCGTTTGGTTTCAGCAGCGAAGCCCCGAACAGGGGGGCACAGTCTTAAAGCTCCACGCCCTACTTAAATTATTAGTATTATTATTAGTATTATTATTCGTATTATTATCAGTATTACTATTACGTATTATTATTATCATTGTTATTATTATTCGTATTGTTATTGCTACATGTTCTTATTGATACCATCACTATTATTCTTACTACCCATCAATATTACACTACATTGTTGATAGTATTAGCATTGTACTTTTATCCTACCTGTGAATCGTATTCTTATTAACCGATTCGTATTCGGACCGCGCTCTCACCACGCCTAGCAGGGCTTAGCAGTGCTTAGCAAGGCTCAGCAGGCTCAGACTGTCCAGACTCACTCACACTGAGAATCCTTGCGTGCCCGCTCCTCGGGCTCTCGTATTTCTGGGCCCGCGGGTGCTAAGATAACGCGGGGGTGCGGGGCGGGGGGATACCCTGGGGCGGGCTCCCCCCTTGGAAGGCCGACGAAAGTCTACTTCTTTACGGGGGGTGTAAAAGGAATCGCATAGGAAGAGAAGGAGCAGGAGGAGGAGGAGGAAGAGCTAGGAAACAAAACGGAAACACAGGAAAAGCAGAGTTCTGCCTGAGTTGTGGGTCAGGGACTTGAGAAGTGCCCGGGTTGTGCGTCAGACAATGGAGCAGTGCTTTGGTTGTGGGTCGGAGACTGGAGCAGTGCCTGGGTTGTGACTGAATCCTTCTGCTCAGACTCACTCACATTCAGACTCAGTTTGTTCAGAAACATACATTCGAAACTCGTGATCTGGATTGGCATTGTGGTACTATTCAGTCGTATGACTATTATTTGTATGATCACTCTTGCTTGGCTTATCATTCGTACTGTGCTACTCGTGCTCAGCAGGGCTTAGCAGGGCTTCGCCTCGGACCACGCACGCTCGGACCACTCTTGGCAGGCCATCGCAGGGCGTAGCATGGCTGAGCGTTGCCTGCCTAGCAGGGCTTAACTAGCACGGCTTGGCAGGGCCCTGCACAGGCCGTAGCAGGGTTTAGCAGGGACTAGCAGGATTTAGCATGGCTTAGCAGGGCTTCGCAGGGCTTCCCAGAGCTAAGCAGGGCTTGGCAGGGCCGTGCAGGGCCCAGCAGGGCTTAGCAGGGCTTCGCAGGGCCTAGCAGGGCTTGGCGAGACTTAGCAGGGCACAGCAGCGCTTATTTGGCATGGCTTAGCAAGGCTTAGCAGGGCCTGGCAAGGCTTAGCAGGGCTTAGCGGTGCTCAACCTCGGACCGCGCTCCGGCCCATGCCTCGCACGGCTTAGCAGGGCCTAGCAGAGCTTAGCAGGGCCTAGCTCGGCCAATCAGGGCTGAGCAGGGCTTGACAGGGCTTAGCACGGCTCAGCAGGGCTTAGCAGGGGTTAGCAAAGTTTAGCACGACCTAGCGGGGCTTAGCAGGGCTTAGCAGTGCTTAGCAGGGGCTAGCAGGGCTTAGCAGGGCTTAGCCTCGGACCGCGCTCGGGCCAGGGCTTAGCAGGACTTTGCAGGGATTTGCCTCGAACCCAGCTCGGACCACGCCCCGCAGGCCATAGCATATCGTAGCAGCGCTGAGCAGTGCTGAGCAGGGCCTGCCTAGCAGGGCTTAACTAGCAGGGCTTAGCAGGGCCCTGCGCAGGGCGTAGCGGGGCTTAAAGGGCTTGGCAGGGCTTCGCCCTAGCAGAGCTTAGCAGGGCTTAGCAAGGCCCGTCGGCCCGCAGGGCTCAGCAGGGCTAGGCGGGGCTTAGCAGGACCTACCAGGGATAGAGGTCCACAGAGGTCGGGGCTAGATCCTTGACATTCGTTGCAACACCCCATCTTGGCCTTATTGGGGCGGCCACCGATGGATTTTGTTTTCTGTTTGCGGCGGGTGCTAAGTTTATCGTTCTGCGAAAACTGCCCGCCTGGAGTATGGGAAAAACCGGGTGCTAAGAATAACCTAGGGGGGTTCTTAATGCCTGGTCAGGGTTATTACCACTATCATCACCATCATCACCACCATCATCTTCAGCAGCCGCAGCACCAGCATCAGCGTCATCATCAGCAGCATACCCAGCATCATCATCAGTAGCGCCACCATCGCCATCCGCACCAACAGCATCAGCCTCAGCACCCGCACCATCGTCCTTGGCAGTGTGCCGCTCCCGCTCCTCCCTCTGCTCCTGCCCTCATCGCCCCCTCCCTCGTGGGCAGCGCGCCCCGCGCGCGGGCAGGCCCGTGCTGGCCCGCGGCGCTGCGCCTCTTGGGCGAGGCCCGCGAGGCCGCAGCTTCTGCGGGGCCGGGCCCGCCCTCGTTTGGCGACGAGGTTTTGTGCATCGACTAGACGTAAGTCGGGGGTGGACAGAACCCCCAACAGTGACACGTCGATTACTGATTTGTCCGTTTTCGGTTCTCGAAATGGCGCCGTGGCCGTTATTTTCCAGGCTTGCGCCCGCTTGGTTTGGGCCTCAGGTCGGTTTCACTAAACCACGTTTTGCTAAAGGGGGGTCTGTCCATCCCCGAGTAAGAGTGACCTTTCGCCGGGGTGATTTTTGGTGCGGGCACAGACAGATGGGTCCCCAGATGGCTGAACACGAAGCAGCTGCAGCTACTTGCGCGCTCAGGTTTGGTCCCCCCGCGGCCCCCCACAAGTCGCGCACCAAAGGTCACTCTTACCCAGGGTCACTCTTGCGTATAGCCGAGTGACCTTTGGTGCGAGCTCATCGGGCTCCCCCCGACCGCCGAGCGCGATGCGATGTAAGTGGACCGCGCCCTTGGGTTTGGCTCCCTCGCGCCCCCCAAAAGCTGCGCACCACAGGTCACTCTTACCGAGGGTCACTCTTACGCCTAGCCGAGTGCAGAGCACCTGTCCCATGGGCCTGGCCCACCGTGGGCCCAGCAGCGGTGGGCACGCCCTCCTGGCGTGGCCAGGGAGGCGGGTTCCTCCTCCTCCTCCTCCCTCCTCCCTCCTCCCTCCTCCTCCTCCTCCTCCTCCTCCTCCCCCCTCCTCCTCTCCTCCTCCTCCTCCTCCCCTCCTCCTCCCTCTCCTCCTCCCTCCTCCCTCCTACTCCCCTCCCTCCCTTCCTCCCCCCCTCCTCCTCCCTCCTCCCCCCCTCCTCCCCTCCTCCTCCTCCTCCCTCCTCCTCCTCTCTCCTCCTCCTCCCCTCCTCCTCCTCCTCCTCCTCCTCCTCCTCCTCCTCCTCCTCCTCCTCCTCCTCCTCCTCCTCCTCCACGCCGCTCCTGGCCACAGGGTGTGCCAGGCCTTGGGCAGTAGACATGTGCAGGCTTCGTCGCCCTGCCTCGCGCCCCCGCCTCCCCGCCGCGAGGAGTCCCGCGGAGGCCGTTGGAGCGCAGGGACCTGGGAGGCGCAGGGATCTCGGTGGGCGCAGCATCGTTCGAAAGCTTGTCGGAGGTCTGCCAGGGAGCCGTCGGACGGCCTCGGGGGTGCCAGATCGTGCGCGGGGACCATCGCCGGCCGCGCCTCAGAGGCTCCTTCGGGACACCGCCGCTCCGCTGTGAGAAGCCTCGAATCGAACGTGGCCAAACAATTAGAATCGTAAACTTAGGGGGTCCCTCCGCAAATTCCAGGGATTCGCACGGAGCTCCAAGCACTGATGTTCGCGCAGTCATTGTTTCCTCTCTTCGTGCCGCCGCCACCCCGCCACGAAGACTCCTTCTGTAAGGTTCCGTGAGCGCGGGCATCCCGAAGGCGCAAGTGTCGGTGCAGGCGTACAGTTAGCATCCTCCGGGAAGTGGCGGGCGGGCTGGCGGGCGCATCAGGAGTGGCGGGAGGAGAGACGAGGGCTAGGAACGAGGACCAGAGTCAGGAGGGAAAGAAACACACAGACACAATTAATCGGCGATCCCCCAGAAAATATGGGAAGATATGGGAAGTGGGGGGGAAGACAAAAACCCAGAAAATATAGGAAAATATGGGGAACCTTTTCATTTGTGTGTATTTATTTGTGTGTCCTGGGGCCCCTTCACAGAGGAGGAGGAGGTACCCGCCACCGCTGCCTGTCCCTCGCCGCCACGGCCGGCCTCGCCTCGCGAGATCTCGGTCAGGGCGCGCTCTCTGAGAGGTTTGGGAAATGGCGGTATCGGAGGTCTGTGCGAGAGGGAACCGTTGCATTGGGTCGTGCTGCGACCAGCACCGAGGCCTCGTGGCGCCCGCGCCCTCTCGGCGCGGCGCAGGCTTCGGCGCACACCCAACGCTGCGGTTGCAGTCGCAACCCAGCTACGGGTGAGCGGGGTGCTCAGCGAATTTGTGCGAGAGGGAGCACGGAGGTCCTCATGTGCGACACGTTGTATCTTTGGTTTTCGGGGAGCCGCAGCACGTGGCGCGCTTTTCGTAGGGCTGTCTTGGGGGATGTTGGCGCAGGGTGCTCGACGCCGGCGCGTGCGGCAGCTTGGCTGTATTGGAGTTTCGGTGCGCGCTCGAAGTCTTCGAGCCCGTCAGGGGCGATGGTGGCGATCATGACGATGATGATGACACTGATGAGGATAATGGTGTTCATGACAGTGGTGGCGTTGGTGTGGACGAGGGCAGTGACAAGGCCAGTGATGGGCTGGTGTTGTCAATGATGATGATGTTGATGTTGATGAGGAGGATGCTGATGATGACGACGAGGAGGAGGATACTAATAATACGGATGACTATGATGTTATTGATGATGGTGACAGTGGTGATGATATGTTGAAGCTGGTGCTGCTTCTGATGGTGTTGTTGTATCTGAAAACGACGATACCATTAACTAATGATGATGGTGATCATGATGATCAGGATCATGATTGTGACGATGGTTACGATGTTGATGGTGACGGTGGCGATGACGATGATGGTGGTGATCATGAGATGGAGGAGGTGGAGGAAGTCGAAGCGCAGGAGTATGACGAGGATGAGGATGAGGATGGGGAGGAGGAGGAGGAGGAGGAGGAGGAGGAGCAGGAGGAGGAGTAGGAGGAGGAGAAGGAGGATCGCCGTCACATGTGACACATTTTGTAAGAGCCCTTATGGACCTCACTTGGGCAGTCTTGGTGCCTCCTTTTTTGGGGGCCTCTCGGGGGCTGCGCATCTGCTGGGTGTCTTGGGGCCTCATGGAGACCTCTTGGGGCGGAAAGCTCGTCTTCTCGGTTCGTGTTTCCCTGTGGTGCTCGCTTTGGACCCGTCTTTGGGCTTCTCGAGCCTTTTTTGGCGCCAGTTGGGCTGTCGTGGAGCTCTCTTGGGCCGCCTTGAGGCCTCGCTGCCCGTCCTGCAGCGTCGCAAGCTCGAAAGGACAGGAACCCCAACAGCATTGAACAACCTACGGTCATCAATGTGTTTTTACAGCCTGCCTGTCTCCTACCTTCAGTCTGCCGGCCTGCCTGGCTGGGGTTCGCGGTGACGGACGGACGCACGGACCGCCGCATCAGGCGAGTTTGTCCCATTACGGTGAGGGGTGGACAAGCACCGTGGCCTTGCGTTAGTGCACCCTGCAAAACTCATATTCCTATGTTCGCCAAGCCGTGGTGTAACGAGCATATTCATACCAGTTCAACGGCGTGGCCGCTATTCCGCGAGAACGCAGAAAATCACACATTTCGTCGCACCATCTCCTCTTACGACGGTTCGGTCGCCTGCTCCTCCAGCGCGTGTGGTCTTCAGGATTCCACTTCGCTGCTCTGCAAGCTCAGCGGTCTAGGGCAGTTGCGAGTTTCCAGGTTCTGCAGCGCCACGCAGAACACCAGTCGTTGAGACCCAGCTGGAGAATTAGATCGTCCATGTAATGTGTGATTCGCTTTATCCAGTCCACCCACGGTTCGAGATGTTCGTTCTCGACATTCTCTGAGAAATTGCATTGATCCCCCATGACAGGCGGTGACTAAACCGAAGCGGGCGATGCGGATGTCGATGATACCGATGAAGAGCACGATGTACTTCCTGCGTCCATTTGCCAGCGCCTCTGGCCAGCCCCAAGTGTCATTCTCAACATCTTCTTCTGGGTCCGTTTCGCTTTGTTCTCCATCGTCTTCGTCAGCACCCAGCTGGAGGAACCGTGAAGGAGCGTGGACGTGACGACGCTTTCGAACAGTCGCAATCAATGTTTCAATGAATATTGTTTGTTCAACAACTTACCCTGGTGCACCATAAATTGACTTCCAAGCTTGCAGGAATCGATGCTCACCGTCAGTCTCTGTCGGCTCGTTAAACGCTCACAACAGCCCCAAATACATGACATACTCAACAACATCCACGATCTCAATGTCGAGATCCTCCACAACAGCGATTTTGTTACGGCCACGGCCAGTTCCCACTGTGGCGTTAGTGAGGATCTTGGTCTTGTCGGGGTGAAGGAGAAGACCGACGCCTGCAGCCGCACGCCGCAAATCACTTAACATCCTTTTAAGCTGTCTGTACCAGCGTGCCTTCGATCAACAGCACGTCGTCCGCGAAACGAAGACTTGTCAATAGAGAGACCGATGTGTGACCCAATTGCAGTCTATAGCCTCCCTCTCCCGTTCCGGCTTCACGGTGCGCATCAAGTCTTCTGGCAAGGCATTGAAGAGTATAGATTTAAGAGGGTTTCTCTGTTTTGCGCAACGCGCAATGCCGAATTGTTTGCTCTCGACATCCATGCGGACGTATGATGATTGCCCAGTGTACAACTTCTGCAAGCAACAAGTATTGACCATCGGTACCCCTTTGGCGAGAGCATTCCAAACTCCTTGGCGTTCAACCGAATCGAAAGCCTTCTGGAAGTCCGTGGCTGCGAACCATATGGGGATCTGGTATTCTCCTGTTTTTTCCTTGATCTGCTCTGCAACATACAAGTGGTCCTCTGTGGAGAAGCCGCGTCGGAAGCCAGCTAGATCAACGCTGTGTTGAGTCTCCAGAAATTTGACAAGCCGTCTGAATAAAAGACGTGAGAACAATTTGTATCATATTGGTACGGTTGTTATCGGCCGGTAGTTTTTCGGAAGGCGCTCGTCCCCGGATTCCAAGATTACCGCAATCACCGCCAGTTTCCATGAATTTGGAGGTTCGGCATCAATTTTACAAACATCATTACATAATTTGGCCAACGACTCCAGAAGAACGCCCCCACCATGAAAGAGCATCTCTCTAATTATGCCCTGGGTGTCAGGACATCGATTGGTATTCAATTCTTTCATGCCCTCCTTGAACTCAGCGTTCGTGAAATCTTCAACCTCTGATAACGACGTGTTTGCTTCCAGCTCCGGCGCCAGCTCTACAGTGCACTTGCTAGCATACAAGTCCCGTAGAAAGACGCAGATGCATTAGCCATCTCCACACGCGAAGTCACACCTTGCTTGGGGACAGCCGCTTGTTTACAGGAGATCTCAACTTCGGTGCCTTGTCGAGGCCAGTGAACGTGTTCAAGATGGACGTGATGCGCTCGGTGGCCTTCAATTTCTTTTGTTTCTTGATCATTGTCTGGATATTCTTGCTTGGAGATCGGTGCGCGGAGGTATGTCAGCTCCTTGTTGTCATACTTTGTGGTCGGGGTAGACTTGATGGTCTCCAGCCGGGCCAGCCTGAGCGGCCACCCCATGTTCCGCACCATGACCAGGCAATGCACGTTCCAGCGAGTCTTGAAAGTTATGCTTGTCAATTGTTTTCCAATCAACCAGGCAGTTGCGCAATCCAGAAGAAGGCTGTTCTCCGCCGGAGTGTTCCGCCGAATTCCAAGTGATATTGAACACGATCTTCACAGCCGTGTGATCCGACTTCATGCCGATATCTGGAACTGAACAGCAATCCCGCTCACATTTCCACGACGATCTATCAACAGTACTGAAGTCAATCTGCCTTTGCTGTCGTTTAGATCCCGTGTGCGTTGCTCGCCCGCTTAATGGCTTGAGGAAGCATGTGTTGCCAATAACCAGATGCTCAGCAGAAACCCATTGCTGCAACCATTGCACCCGTGAATTGCCCCTGGGGTTCTCGGTGGGGGCTGCGAATTGCAAATTTGCCGCCACTTTCGGTAGATGTTTGGGGGTCTAGCGGAGACGTTGTATTCAGATCAGATGTGGTCTCGCCGTCGTTGAGGGCTGCAAGCAACCCAACAGTCGCCCTTTTCGAGAGCCGCTGGGGGGCACAGCGGAGCGATTTATTCAACTCAGACGAGACCTCTCCGTCGCTGGGGGGGTGCGGATTGCGAAGCGGCGCCATTTTCGAGGGTTGCTGGGGGTCCAGCGGAGTGACGTCTTATCCAGATCAGATAAGACCTCGTCGTCGCTGGGGGGCTGCGACGTAAGAGGATGTCGCCACTTTCGAGGCCTGTTGAGGGTGCCGTGGAATGAGATGACACCTTGTTGAGATCATATGAGACCTCGCCGTCATTGGGGGCTGCGAACTGCCAAACTGTCTCCATATTCGAGGGCTGCTGGGTGGTCGAGCGGAGCGACGTCTTATTCAGATCAGATGGAAGCCTCAGTGTCGTTGGGGGTGCGAACTGCGAAACTGTCGAAATGTCCTTGGGCTGGCAGGAGTGTCGGGCAGAATGACGTTTTATTCCGATCAGATGAAGCCTCGCCGCTGCTTGGGTACGCGGGCCTCGCTTTCATCGGGCTGCGGACTTCGAGCCCGTTCGACTTCCGCACCATTGGGTCGCGCGCGCTGGCTTGGCCACCTCCCACTCCGAAGGCCTGACGTCCACGGTTTGCCGGGGCTGGGCCATGTATTTCTGAGTCATTGTCGATGCCGGGTGCAAAGACGCGGAGGACTCGGACGTCCATTGGCCGACGACGACAGTGGAGAACCTGCTGATGATACGCAACCCCGGCGTTAATCTCTCCTGATACTTGCCTTCCCGGCGGACCGCTCGCAGACCTGGCAGTGCGCCTGCCGGCGCTTAGATCCTGCGTTCAAAAGGTCAGGAGGGAGGTGGAGAAACCGGCAGGCGAGCTAGGCTTTATAAGTTTCCCGCGCTAGCTATGAACAGTTGTTCCTCTGGCGTGCCAGAGCGACATGGCGCGGCCGCGCATGTCGCCTCGTTTTGCATATTTCGCTGTCGCCCCCTTCCTCCTTCCACCGTCTGCCTGCTGCTGCCGCCGCGCTGACCCCCTCCCCCTCGCGTCTCCTGTTCCTGTCCATCGGTCCGACCCATCCTTTCGTTGTTGTCCTGTGAACCGTGCAGCGCGCGCATCCCATGTACCTTGTATAACGAATGACGGTTCGTTTGTCAGTGTTTCCACCCATGACAATGTGGGCTAGTAATCTGGTCACTTTAGCAGATGGGTCGGGTCCGTCACAGGTCACAGGGATTTCGCTGTCGGGGCCCTGTTGGGCGCCTCGCTTTGCCCTCCTGGGGCCTCCTTGGTGCCTCTTTGTGGCGGGAGGCTCGGCTTGTTTGTTCGCGGTCGCTTTCTTGGGCCTTTTCTCGGGGTTGTTATGGGGCCTTCTCGGTCCGTTTTGGCCACGTCTTGGGGGTCTCGTGCTTCGTTTCGGGGCAAGACTGGGGGCTTCCTTGGATTGTCTTGGAGCGTCGGAAGCTCGAAAGCGCGATCGTCCCCGAAACAGTGAAAAACTTCAGCGGCATCAGTGGCGTTTGCCTCTCGGGGCCCCCTCGGGGGGGCCCTTCAGGTCATCCGGGGGCCTCCGGAGCACTTTGTGGGCGGAGCGCTCGAATTGTCGGTTCGTGTTGCCGCTCGTGGGCCCTTTCTGGAGCCATTGTGGTGCTTGTTGGGCCGTCTTGGGCGCCCTTTGGGCCGTGTTGGGGACCTTTTGGGGGGCCTCTTGGGCAGTATTGGGGGGGCCTTTGGGCTGTCTTGGAACGTCGGAGGTTCGAAACGGCGAGGACCCAACAACCACTTAAACATTGCATGGCATGTTTGCCTCGCGGGGACGTCCTGGGGGCCTCTTTTGGCCATCCTGGGGGGTCCTGCCCTCTTGAGGGTGAAGGCTCGAATCGTCGGTTCATGTTCCACCTCTTGGGCCCTTCTTGGGGTCGTTTTGGCGCCTCTTGGGTGGTCTTGGGCCCCTCTTGGGCATGGCTGGGAGCCGGGAGCCTCTTGGGCAGTCTGGGAGTCATTTTGGACCGTCTTGGGGCCCTTTCGGAGGCCTTTTGGGCCGTTCGGGGGCGGTCTTAGGGAACTCTTGGGTTGTCTTGGGGCGTCGCAAGCTCGAAAGGAAACCCGAAAACATTGAAAACCTAAGGGATCGCACTGATCCTCCCGGGCCCTCTTGGGAAGGCTCTTTGGGCGATTTCGCGGCGCCTCGAAGGTCTCGTGGGCCATTTTGAAACCATTTTGGGCCCGCCCTGGAACCTTATTGTGCCGGCATGGAGGCTCGGGCCGAACGAAAGGGGGGGATAGGGAAAGGGGGGGTCATGAAATCTGCTGCATGCAGCTGGTCTCGGCCCCGCCGCCGGCCCCATTCCTCGATACATGGGCGCCTCCCGGCGCCAGGAGGCGCCGGGAAAATCAGCTACGTGAGCTGCTTCCCCCCGAGAGGCATTTGGACCTCGGCAGCGCGAGTACAGTCAACCCAGATGGTCAGCATTCCCAAGGGTACCCTTGCATCCTTGCCTCTTCGGTCAATCCTTGGCCACTTTCGTTCGCCGCGCCGCGCTCGACAAGCTTCTACATGGCGTCCAAGGCCCTTGCATCCTCAGCGCGCATCCTTATGATACGGGCTGGTTCTATGTCACATGTTTCGGGGAAGTGTAGCCTCCAGCAGAGAGGGCGGCGCATGCGAACGGGTGCGTACGGGAGTGGGGGCGTGCCCCTCGAAAATTACAGACACCCTACCAGACAGCACCTGGCATTCGAGCACGCCCCAACGTGCCAGGGGGGCCGGGTGGCAGATTTCTCTTGTTCTTTCTATTTTCCCGTCGCCGCCCGCCCCGCAACCCATCTGCGCCGCATCGGCGACCCACACCGCGCCCACCCAGCGACCCAGCCCGCGATCGACCCGCGACCCGCACGCGACCCATTTGCATTCCACCCGCGGCCCATCCACGATCCATTCGCGACCCATCCGCGACCAACGCCCGCGACCCACCTACTGCGTTCCGCGGGAAATGCCACCTGCGGCGGGTTGGCTGTCAACAAAAACTGTAATGGCGTCGGGCGTCTTTTCGGCCGCGATCGAGGGGGGAAGTGGGAACGAGGATGCTTTCTCAGGAGGCGGCGGGGCGTCTCAGAAGCCCTTGAGCCGTTTGAGAGGTTTCCTGCGTCTTCTGAGAAGGCTAAGAAAACGTCTCAGAGGTCCGTGGGACTGCCGAGCCTTCTGAGAAGCCTTCTCCTCACTTCCTCCCCGGGTCCGCCGCCGATTTCTACATTGGCTCAACACGTTCGCGACCCGCCGACGACCCGTCCCGCGATCCAGCCACGCTGTCGTGCAAAAGCATTGGCGCTTGCAGCGTGCAGCCTGCTTCCAAAACAAGCCTGCGTGTCCTGGCAGCGGGCTGTACACCGGGCCTCGAGCAGCCTGCACGCCTTGCAAGGCAGCCCTGGGGCCCTGTCATTCTGCCACTCTTGCCCGTAATTGCTAACTCCCAGGGACCTCCCACTTCCCCAGGAGAGGCTCTGGTCCCCGGATGCGTCTGGCGGTGTCGACGTCCATTCGGTGTTTTCCTGATCCTTTTTCTGCGCAAGCGGCGCACCGTCTGTCATAGTTCGGAAGACGTGCCTCTTTTTTCTCCGACAGTTGCGCTACTGCAGGCCGCCGTGGAGCTGGACGCTGTCGCCTGCTGCGCTGCGATCAGCGCGTGCGAGACGGGCCACCAGTGGGAAGTCGCCCTGGACGCCGTCCCGCGGCCGACTGGTGGCTAGCTGAGCCAGCTGGTTTTGTTTTGTTGGTTGACCGGCAGCGGTGTATTCTCAATGTCAGCACGCGCGCAGCCAGTATGCGAATGCTTGAAAGTGAGGGCGGAGACCGTGGTTATGTGCGCACATGTGTTCGAGGGGGGGGGCTCACGCAAGCTTTAGCACCGCTGGGGCGCGGGGGCGCGAGAAATCGCAGCCCAGAAGAGTGGTTGCTTTGCCTGGTGCATGTGTGTGCGTGTGTACTAGTTGGATTTTTCTCGACCCTGTGCTGTGAAGGGCTCGCCTCTGGTTTCCGCCTTTTTTCGCGCTTTGACTTTATGTGAGGTCGTTACCCTTGACCTGTATACTGGCCTTGCTTGCTACAGCGCGCGCGTGACACATTGGTGCCGCCGAGCCGTGGGTCACGTTAGCTTCAGTGAGTCAGGTTAGCTTTGGCGCAGTGTCGACAGGGGCTGGGTCAGGTTAGATTCGGGGATTTGCATGCGGGTGTGGGGGGGCTGTATCCATTGAACCAGTAACGTCCGTTACGGGGAGGCGCCCCCCCCCCCCCCCTGGTAACGGTAATGAGCGTACGGGGGAGGGGTGCCCCGCCCCGAAACGGGCATGGCGCGGTGCTGGCATGCATCGGCAACGGGGCCGGGCCTCCACACGCCTGAGACCTCTTTAAGGCCTCCGGCGACACGGCGCCGTGCTCGTGGGCATGGCGTGGTGTCGACAGGCATAGGAGGGCCGGGCCTCCAGGCGTCTCCAGGGATCGGGAGCCTTGATCTGGACGCCCGACATGGGCACCGAAGGAATGGGTACAATGCCCAACAGCGGATCTTGTTCATTTTGAAACAGGACTCGCAGTCCACGCCGCCGCGCCCTGTGTCCATTCGAGACAGGAGGCCGCCCGCCCAACAGCGGCCGCTGTTGGTTTGGGACAACATTTGCTGTTGGGCATAGTACCAATTTTTTCGGTACCCATTTCGGGCGTCCAAACTTGAGACGGGGGTTCAGTGCAAACGGGGGTCAGCCAGAGCGCCAGGTCTTGCAGGATCTTACAGGGCCAGGCTGCCATTGACCCGGGATTGGGCGCAGGATCCTGCAGGATTTTGCAGGGTCCTTCGCGTTGACCCGGGCTTGGCTGCGGGATCCTGCAGGATCTTGCAGGATTCTGCAAGGTCTGGCTGACCCGGGTCTGGAGTGACCCGGGTCAGAACATTCCCGAAGGGACCTCCTGAGGCCTCATGCGACCTCCAGAGACCTCTAGAGTCCTTCGGAGGCGGCTCTCATCGTCGTCGTCGTCGCCGCCGCCGCCGTCGTCGCCTCGTCGTTGTCGTCGTCGTCGTCGTCGTCGTCGTCACCGTCGTCGCCGGCGTCGCCGTCGACGCCGTCGCCGTCGCCGTCGCCGCCGCCGCCGCCGCCGCCGCCACCGCCGCCGCCACCGCCGCCGCCGCCGCCGCCGCCGCCGTCGTCGTCGTCGACGCCGACGCCGCAGCCGTCGCCGTAGCCGTCGCCGCCACAGCCGCCGCCACCGCCGCCGCCGCCCTCGTCGTCATCGTCTTCGTCGTCGTGAAGGATCCAGCGCGGAGCGAATTATGCGTTCTGTGCTAAGGATCTGAATCGTCATCACACGCGATGATCAACCATTTACACAAAGCGACGGTCGGCAAAGTGCGAACTTGGCAATATTCGGAAATCTTTACACGCAATCCTAGCCGATCTTCGTCTGCATATGTCCAGTAGTATCTCGGGTTGCCCCATATCGGGGCCTGGTCACACGTAAGGTGTGCTATCAGATGGACCTTTGGGGCGCATTTCCAGTTTCGTTCGCCTCGCGCGAAAAAGACTCGCCCAAAAACGCGGCTGCCATCTCTCAATCGTCGCGAGTGCCAGAGCCCTGCTTTCTGCGCCCCAAGAAACCGGTCATGACAATGTCCGCGGGTCAAATGCAAAAATGCATTTCTGATGTCTCATTCGCTTTTGACTCAGTCAAAATACTATGCGAACCATATGTTTATGTTGATTTTCCACGTGCGAACGCCGGCCTGTCAAACAGACATCATAAGTCGGTCAGACATCAGAAGCGGCACGCGTTTTTGATTTTTTGATTTGCGCGAGCCGTTACTTCAGCGTGCCGGGCGTTCGTTTCGTCTCTACGGCTTATCTGAAACATGGGATCGGCAATTGTTTCAACCTTGAACGCCGCGTGCGCTTTGGTGCGGAACGAGCGCCAGCTTTCCGGGGTGATCAGAGTTCCGGGGCTGTTTTTCCGACGGACCGATGGGGTCTGCGCGGCGCGACGTCGGCGCAGCGCTATTATTTCTACAGGTTGGCTCTTGAGCGGGGCGCTTGATTTGAAAGACCGATCAGACATGGTCAGATTTCTGGTGGTCCTCGCAAAGTTTGCCGATCGCCCGCAGGAGTTGTTCTGCGGGATCTTTGTAGGTCCGTCGCTGGAAGTATCTTGGGCCAGCACGAAGATTTTTCAAAATAGTTCCTGCGAGAGGTCGGCAGTATTTCCGATGACTTAGGGCGCACCAGAATGCGCGTCCGTGAAAGGACGCCCACAAAGTCAGGGCAGCAAAACACGCGCGACTTGGGGGGCAAGGGGGGCTAACCCTTGCGAGCAATTTAGCTGGCGCGCCCATGCGGGCCCCCCCGATCGGCGCTAGGTTCATCCTCGCGGTGATCTTCGTCACGTCGAAAATCTGTTCCAGGGATGCTCTTCGCGACCAGGCCGACGTCTTGCGACAGTTCGGCGCCGCGGTCGGCGATGTGGTCTAGGCCCCGCTGCGTGGGTGACGAGTTCGCGCCGATGCCTGAGATAGCGGAAGTAACCTGAACCAGAAAAACTTCGATCGACACGCGGGCCCCCTCCATGTGCGCGCGATGAGGCAGGACTTCCATCCGCGAGGCCGCGTTGCGTTGCATGTCGTTCAGCATTGGAACTAGCTCGTCGCCGATGGGCGGGCGCCCAGGCAGGGGGCTGCCGTCTCCGATCGCGATCTGCTCTGCCACGGACAACGGCCGCTCCCCCATTTGGAAGTTCGGCCCTTGGAGAGGTCGAAACTGCTGATCCCTTGACGGGGGCATCGTTCGATAGCTAAAATCGGCGAGCCGTTCGGGGCTGAAATGGCTGCGGCCAGGTTGTCCAATCGCGTGGGTGGGCCGCGCTTCGAAGCCGAGGTAAGTGGGATTCGCTAGAAAAGAATTTTACGCGGGGTTCTCAGTTTCGAAGCAACTCGCCCCCTCTCGGAACTGATTCGGCTTATGAGGTCGAGTTGGGCTGGTTGAGATTAAGATCCGTTTTTTACCATCGGGACAGATTGGGTTAATGAAGTCGAATTGGGCAGTTTGAGCTTGCGTTCGAAATCAGTTCGGCTAAACTTTTGGGTTGGCCGAACTGGGCGATGATAAGGCTGACTGTGGTTGAGGCGATGGTGCGCGAGTAATTGAGTCCGTGAGTGATTGAGTGAGTGGCTGCGTGGGCACATGGGCGAGGCGCGATGTGCGACGTGATTATGCGCGGGTTGCGCAGTGCAAAGAACAATCCCAGTTCGGGCACCCCGCCAACCGGGACTTCTAGTCTCTGGGGCTCCTATCCCCTGGGCTAGCGTAGCCTGAAGCTGTTGCTCCCTGGGTCAACCAATACTCCCACTCTTACTCTTTTCCTTACTCCTGCCCCTACTCCTGTCATCTGAACCCCCGCTTGCACGTCTTGGTCACATGTTTGGTACTTTTGCAGTGGCGCCGCAAGACATTGTTTAAAAGTGATCCGATGAGAACTGGATGCGCTGCCACGCAGTGCCAACCGAATTAACCCCTATGCGCAACTACGCGCACGTCTCAACCTTTGCCGACTAGAAAAGCTGGGATTTGGGCTCTGCCGCACGAGCGCGTGCTTTGGCTTCATAATCGGGTAATTTGCAGGACTTGGCCCTCGTGTCAGTATACACAGTCGAATGCGGCCGCTTCCACAGATTTGAGAGCGGCACGCCAGGGTTATTGGGCGGCTTATGCATCGCAAGGAACTCGAACACGCCGTCTGTCACGCCCCCAAGAAGAAGCGCACTTGTCGGGATCTCTGGCTTGCCTGCTGGCTGCATCGATTTCGTGGCTTTCATTGTTTTCATCGGTTTCTTTGTTTTCATAGTTTTGAGATTTCTCTCGAGCTTCTGCTTGGCCAGCAGGCCCTTGGACTCGCCCGGCGTCGGGGCCCTCGCTGTGTCGACGAGAGGAGATCCGAGAGGCTTGCCGAAGGTGGCTTCGGTGCCATTTGAGTCTTCATTCGCAAACGGAATCGCGACGAGTTCGCGGCGCCCGACGCGTCGGGGCTTGCCGCGCCTGCGAAGAGGACCGCGACGGGCAGCGACCTTGGCGCAAAGCCGCGGCAGCAACCGCGCTGTTTGGCCAGCCAGCCGGATCGGCGGCGGCGAAGGCAGGGGCCGAGGACGAGGCGACGCGCGCCCGCGCGCCAGGATCGGCCAGCGGGGCGCTGGAGATCCAGCGCCCGCTGACGCTGCCAGGCTCGCTGGAGCCGGCGGCGCTGACCCTGGGGGGCGGCGGGCGCTGGATGGGGCAAGCTACCTCCGCGGGGGGGGGGGGGGGGCGAGCGGCGCGCGGGGCGCCCGCCAGAGTAGCTCTACCTCGACGGGCTCGCCCTTCGCCTCGTGCACCTCAACGGCGCGCGGCGCCTCCGCGTTGCTCTGGGCTTCGGGCCTGGCGACGAGGTCACGCGCGTCGTCTTGCAGGCCGCCGGCTCGATGGCGCGAGCGCCCGGCAAGCCCGGCGCGCGGCCTAGGCCCGAACGGCGGGGCCCTCTACTGGGTCGGCCCCCCTGCAGCAAAGGGAAGGGGCGCGCGCGCGCCCGCGGCGCGGGCCCGAGTGCCCGGGCCCCTCGCGGGGTTGGCCCTTCTGCAGCGCCGTTGGCTCAGCAGGCGCCGGCGCGCCGTGCCTGGCCCCGGAGGCGCCAGCGCGCCTCGCTTCGGGTCAGGCGGTAGATGCCGGTGCCAGCCCGCGCGGTCTCCCGCTTCAGCGCTTGGCACAGCGCTGCCCTGCCTGAGGCCCGGAGCACCGCGCGGCAGGAGACCGAGACGAGACTGCGCGACGCGCCGGAGCTCCACGGCGACTTCAGGGAGAGTGCAGCGGAGGCCAGTTGCGCTTCGTGGCGCGCGTGGCACATCGCGAGCCAGGTCATCGTCATCGTCTGACGCCGATGCCGCCCCCTCCCCCACTCGGACCTCCACCGTAGGTAGGCCGAGGGCCCGTCAGCCTTCAGTTGCTGCTTCTCTGTAGGCAGAGATAGCTTTGTTGTTCGATGCAAGCTCTAGGCTCTCCCGCCCCCAAGAGATGTGCGAGTTTACCTAGCCTGGCCTCTGTCCTTGCCTCTGCCTTTGCTCTGATTGATATTTGTTGTTTTCTCTTTCTATCTCTATATTTCCGCTCTCTCTCTCTCTCTCCCTCTCTTTTTTCTCCCTCTCTCTCTCTCTTGTTTCCCTCTCTCACTCTCTCTCTTTATTTCTCTCTCTCTCTCTCTCTCTCTCTCTCTATATATATATATATATATATATATATATATATATATACATATGTGTGTATCATTTGTTTCCCCCACTCTCTCTCTCTCTCTCTGTTTCTCTCTTTTTTTTTTTTTTTCTCTCTCTCTCTCTCTCTCTTTGCCGCCATGTGGGGGCTCGAGCCTTGCTGGGCCCAACTGGCGCCCTTCTTGGGGCGCATGCGGGGCCCCGCCCGCCCTGTGCTTGAATGTCTCCGCCGACGCATTCACAAAGACGCGCGGCGGCGGAGGCCCCTTGCCTTTGGCAGAAGGGCGTTGGCGCGCATGACGCGTCGCATGCCAAATCATCGTCATCGTCTGACGCCGATGCTGCTCCCTCCTTCCCCCGGACCTCCACACTGGCCCGAAGCTTATTCAGTTACTGCTTCTCTGCAAGCAGAGACAACGTCAAGTATTTGCATAATTTCGACGATGACTGTTCAGTGGTGCCCAATATTTCTGGCACACCAGCCAATGTTAGGTAGAGTGGCGGCGCGTTCGTCTCGGGGCTTGGGCTAAGAGTGAGGACCCCTTCTGTCGGTGTTGTCCGCTTCTGGATGACACATTGCCGCTCCTTATCGACGGGATATGGCCCCAGTGGCTTGTTTCTCATTTTCTGGATCGGCCCTCCGGGTTGATTCGTGCGGATGCCCATGAGAACTTCGCGGCGGTGCCTTGCCAATTCGGCCCTTGTTCCTCTTCTTGTGGGTTCGGCTGGGGCCGCTGGAGTTGGACCTCCTCCTCCTGTTATACCGTTTCCTGTTTTTCTTATTTGTTTTTCGCTTCTCCTCTTCTGATCCATCGGAAGAAGAGAAGCGAGGAGGAGGAGGAGGAGGAGGAGGAGGAGGAGGAGGAGGAGGAGGAGGAGGGGGGGGAGGAGGAGGAGGGGGAGGAGGAGGTGGAGGAGGAAGATGGCCCCAGGGGGGCCCAAGACGGAAAGCCCCCTGCGCGCGCGAAGAGGACTTGCTGGCCGGCTGCCCCGGGGGCCCGGACGCGGCGGCGTGCAGCGCGGCGGTGAGCGCGTGCGAGAAGGAGCGGCGGCCCGCAGGGGCCAGCGGGCGTCGGGGGGCCCGTGCGGGGGCAGCGTCGTCCGCCTCGTGGCGGGTGGGGGGGCGGAAGAGAAGAGGGGTGAGGAGGAGCAGGGCAGGAGGGGGAAAAGAGAGGAGGAGGAGGAGGAGGAGGAGGAGGAGGAGGAGGAGGAGGAGGAGGAGGAGGAGGAGGAACAAGAGGAGGAAGAGGAGGAGGCGGATTAGGAGGGGGGCGGAGTGGGAAGGTGGACGGGGAGGTGGAGCGAGGAGGAGGATAAAGGACGAGGAGGAGGAGGAGGAGGAGGAGGAGGAGGAGGACGAGGAGGAGGAGGAAAAGGGGGAGGAACGAGGAATGAGGGGAGGAGGAGGAACGGGACGGAAAATGAGGAGGAGGAGCAGGGATGAGGTACGTCCCACGCGGATCACCTCGAGACCTCGCGGTGCCCTGGGGGCTGCGATCTGCGCAAGTGTCGCTATTGTCGCAGGCTCCTGGGAGCCCCAGCGGAGGTGCGTCCCACGCGGATCACTTCGGGACCTCGCGGTGCCCTGGGGGCTGCGATCTGCGCAATTGTCGCCATTTTCGCGGGCTCCTGAGAGGCCCAGCGGAGGTACGTCCCATGCGGATTACCTCGAAACCTCGCGGTGCCTTGGGGGCTGCGATCTGCGCAACTGTCGCTACTTTCGCGGGCTCCTGGGAGGCCCAGCGGAGGTGCGTCCCACGCGGATCACCTCGGGACCTCGCCGCCCCCTGGGGGGTTTGCGATCTGCGCAACTGTCGCCACTTTCGTGGCATATTCACCGCTGCTGGGCTCAGGATGGACCTTGCCAGGGAAAAGTGGATATGTTTTGATTTCGTCGCCCTGTTCTTCTTGGGTCCCCTCCCCTCATCCAGAGTATTCTCTTACTCCTTGCCGTTCATCCAGTGGCCTTCGGCATATCCCGCCTCCGCGCCTGGATTCCCTTTGTCTTTTGGGCCACGCTCGGGGCCCCTCTCGAGTGAGGGCCCCTGGAGCCACCGCCCCCGAGAGCTCGGGGGGCCGTCGTAGAGTCGAAGAGCAAAAAAAAACGCCATGAGCATACAGTCGGGGCCCTGAAGAAGGAACCCTTTTCGTTGGGGAGGGGCTCGGTGTTCCTTGATTGTTCTGCAGTTTGCCTTCGGTTTTCCAGAGGTTTCACATGTGGAAATCGAAGTTCAACTTATGTGAGAAAGGGGCCTCGTTCCGTATTTGGAGTTCCTTAGGTCAACGCCCCCATTGTAAACGTTTTGCGCCACCCGCTGGGCCCCCCCGGGCGGCGCCTTCGGCGCCGCCCAGGCCCAGCGCAGATCCAAGAAATACGTGCGGATCGCCAGAGATGTTCGTGTTTATGGCGTTTTCTCCTCGGCATGGGGCTTTGAACGCGTGTTCTTTCTGAGACCCACTGTTGAGGGTGGCCGAGCATTTGAGGAAGGTCCGCTCAGTGCTTCGCGGCGCGGTGGCCGACCCGTGGCCTCCAATATTCTGCTCCCGTTCCTCGCCGGTAGTTTTTGCAGGCGAGCATTCGCCCCCGATTTCCGAGTCCCCCCAAAAACGAGCTTACCGTTTGAAGACGGAGCTCGGGGATACATTCTTGGAAGGGAGAGAGGCTGTTCGGCCGCACTCCTATCGAGGATGCACCCCCCATCGCATGCCCCAACATTGCCTGGCCAGTCGGAAGCCATACTAAGTTGGGGATTGGGGTCGACGTGCATCTTGCCAATATCGTTCCCGTGCCTCCTCCTGCTGACGTAATCCATGATTTGAGTGGCTTACGCCATCCCGCCGACCCCCAGCGGAGTAGAGACGTCCAGGGTAATCGCAGTCTATGCTGGAACGGGAGTGGTTGGATTCTCTGCGCGCCCGCAAATTTGAAGGAGGAGGAAGAGGTGGAGGACCCCAACCTTTTCATGGGCCATGCCATCCAACGGGGGTTCCCCACCTGGAGGCGGACAGGTTGGCGGAGATTTGTGCCCTTTGCAAACCTCACAACCCTGAGCTCCGTAAGTGTCATGTCCCCATTACAGTCGGACCGAGGTTTAATATCGAGGTCAGTTCGGGGAGGGTACCCTAATCATCTTCGTGGTTGTTGGATGCTTTTGTGCACTCTGGGGAGGGTACCCTTGGATGTTCTCTGTGTTTTGACCAGCGGATGCCCTTTCAGGGCCCAAGAGGGGTCCGTTAGGACACGAAAATGGCACCTTTCCCAGACCCCCGGCGTCTTGATCTTTTCACAACGTCGATTCTCAGAGGTCTGGACCCCTTCCCCGGAAACCGCTTTTCATGCTGAATTGATGTTCAGCGATCCCGAGGCCCAGCAAGGGCCCCTGGAGGCCAAAAATAGCGAAACACCTCCAGTCGTGTTTATTTATTTTTTTTGCACAACCGGAATCGGGTCTGGGTTGTTCCCCCTTATTAATCGCCCCCCCACTAATTCGCGCCCGATCCTTGGCATTCCCCCCTCTTCGCCCCACCCTGTCCTTCTTCCGGCGCCTGGTGCGGCCCATGAGAGCTGGATTGCCGGCCCCTTTTTCTCTTCCCTTCCCTGGCCGCCCCGGCTGCTGCGCTCCTCCTCCTCCTCCACCTCCTCCTCCTCCTCCTCCTCCTCCTCCTCCTCCTCCTCCTCCTCCCTCCTCCCGCTCCTCCTCCCCCTCCGCCTCCCGCTCCTCCTCCTCCTCCTCCTCCTCCCCCTCCTCTAAGGAAGTGTCGGATTTTTACTCGCTGCCCTAGGTGTAAGTAACGCTCTTTAATTCAAAGCCCCCCCTGCATCCCCACGGGTCCCATTGGCGAAGGGGGAAGGGGGCCAACTCTGGCGCCCGTGGGTCTTTCCGCCGGGAGGAGAGAGGGAGGAGGAGGAGGAGGAGGAGGAGGAGGAGGAGGAGGAGGAGGAGGAGGAGGAGGAGGAGGGAGAAGAGGGGAGAGGAGGAGAAGAGGAGATGGGAGGGGAGGAGGGGGGGAGGAGGTGGGAAGGAGGGTGGAGGGAGAGGAGGAGGAGGAAGCGGAGGAGGAAGTGGAAGAGGAGGATGAGGAAGTGAAGGAGGAGGAGGAGGAGGAGAAGGAGGAGGATGAGGAGGAGGAGGAAGTGAAGGAGGAGGAAGTGAAGGAGGAAGGAGAAGGAGGAGGGAAGGAGGAGGAGGAGGAGGAGGAGGAGCAGGAGGAGGAGCAGGTGCGAAGGAGGAGGTGCGAAGGAAGAAGGTGGAGGGAGGAAGGACATGATCTGTGGGTGCCAGGCGGGCCGTGGGGGTTCGTCTCGAGCACCTCCCCGGCGGCTGCGCGCCCGAACGCCTCCTCCCGCGCGCCGCCGCCCAGAAGGAGGGGGCGGCGGCCCGCGCGCGGACCGCGCACGGCCTGGCTGCCGAGGTGGCTTCGCGGGAAGAGCCCACGCTGCCCGCGATCCTCGGGGGCGGCAAAGCGGGGGGTGATGGTCTATTCGGGCCGGGCGAAAGGGGGGCATTGGGAAAGGCTGGGGGTTACGAAATTTGCTGGCAGATATTCGGCCTCACCGAGGGGCCCATTCCTCGATACATAGCCGCCTCCGGCGCCGGGAGGCGCCGGGAAAATCAGCTACGTGAGCTGATTCTCACCCCCCCCCTTTGCTATCCCCCCCTTTCGCCCGACCCGGTCTATAGTCAGCGAGCGAAGAACGGTATAACATAAACTTCGCTGTCGGGCGGTCTGGGCGGCTGGAAAGTTTCTACCCCTACGGTGCCACCGTAGGGGTATAAACTTTCCCAGCCGCCCTGGGACAGGCGCCCCCGACAGCGAACAGTTTTTTTTATACCGTTCTTCGCCCGGGGACCCATGCCAAGAAACGCCCTGCCTGCCTCCAGGGTACCCCCCGGGCTTCGTGGGCTCCGACGGCTTCGCCATCGAAAGAGTGGTGTGCCCACACCCAACATCAAAGTGACGTCCTGGGGTCTCAGGGTTGGGTCTCTTATGGAAGGTCTCTTGTGGCCGAGCCCCCATTGTGGGCCTCCTAGATGGGATCGGGGTAGATGGGGTCAGAGGATCGCGCCGCATCGCCGATGCATCGCCGATGCGGCTCGATGTGGAGCTCACGTCGACGTCGACGATGCGTCGACGGTGCATCCCCGATGCATTGCCGATATACGAGCGATGCGGCGCGATCTTCCGACCACATCTACTCCGACCCCACATAGGAGGCCTCTAGGCAAAGGGGGGGTGATGACCAGAGGTAGGGGTGGAGACCATGGTGGGGGGCGATGCTATCTCCCCAGATTTCGTGGCGCCTCTTCTTGTTTTAATGCGACCCAGCGTCGATTCGCAACAACCAGACAGATGTTTTTGGAGGCTCCCATGAGTTGCCGCAGAAGATGTGCTTTCGAAGCCTGGGGACGTCAGCCGACGTCAGAGGAGGCAGATGACAGGATCAAACGGGTGATAAAGTATCCTCTTCTTATCTTTTGTATATATTTATCCACGGGATTGTGGTTTAATTCCTACAGCAGGAAGGAGGCCGAACTTTATGATCTCTTCCAGAGTTCCAATCGTGATTAGCTCTGACCTTCATCTCTGGCATAGCACCATGACTAATCCGTATCATCATTATTTGAGGATGCCTCAGGCGAAACGCACAGCTTGGAAGATTTGCCGAATTCGCTATACTCAGTATTATGTGATGTCTCAAGCAAAGCGGTAGTTGCTGTAAAATGCATTGCCGCGTACATGTCATTGTGTGTAAGGGTGTCTCAGGCGGAACTCACATGTTCATAGATGTGATGAGTTCGCGACGATCAGTTTTCGACGATGTCTGGAGCAAAACGTTTGTTTTCACAGGAATCTTGATTACACATCATCTCCAAACAGTGTCCCCGAGAGGGAGACATGTACCATTTCACACTATTCCAGATGAGTTGTGCCCTTTCCATATCTCCAAAGAGTCCGTCTTGAAGGACCATGGAGGCTCTTGAAGATATATCCAGATATTCCAACATCGATATCTCTGGGCAACAATTCTCATCCCGCCTGCACCCCGATCTTTATTTTCCCTAGAGGTTTCTTCTCACCAGCATATGGTTATTTAGATATCGCTCTCCGTCCCTGAAAGCCATCGTCGCTACGGCCAGATGTTCCTCGACATTCTCGTCGGAACGCACCCTGATAGAGGTCTGGGGAGCAGCGTTGCTGGTTTCTCTTTGTCAGGGGTTGCTAAAGGTGCCCCTGACCCGAGGTGCCCCTGGCTTTACGATCCATTTTGGAGCCCCTGAGCCCTCAGGGTCTCGTGAGGGGCCCTCTGGATGACGCGGGGGACTCCTTGGAAATCTTGGGGCACCTTGGGCTTGGGGCACTTTGGCAACACCCGATTACTCGAATAGGGGATCGGCTACAGAATTGATTTACCCACATTTTTCTTGTTCGTCGAATCCATGAGACATGCGTAGAAGGTTTGTAGGTAGACCTACGAACATTCTACATGCTATACTCTACGTAGCAATGTGTAGAGCGTTATGAGTTTTGTGTTCCCTGGAGTCTGAAGTCGACTACACGTCAGAGTGACCCTTCTCGTTTCTCGGGAGTGGTGTTTGGTGCGGGTTCACCGGGCCCCCCCGATCGCTGGGCGCGATGCGATAGTGGTTGCTTGCGCGTGGTTGCTTGCGCGCTTGGCTTTGCCCACCTTTCGCCCACTTCATCTGCGCACTAAAGGTCACTCGTGCCTAGGGCCACTCTTGCGTGTAGCTGATGAAAGCTGCCCCGAACCCGAAATACACTGGAGGGTCCCTGTGGCGCTTTATTCGGCACCACCCCTCCCTCCTTCCTCGACCTTCATCCTTCTTTTTCCCTCCTTCTTCCTTTTAAGCTTCCTTTATGAGGTCGGAGCAGATGGGGTCGGAGGATTGCGCCGCATCACCGATGCAGCGCCGATGCGTCGCCGATGCGGCTCGATGCGGGGCCTGATTTGCTTCACGGCGACGTCGCCGATGCATCGCCGGTGCATCGCCGTTGCATCGTCGATGTATCGGCGATGCAGCGCGATTCCTCCTCCGACCCCATCCACTCCGACCCCATCTGGGAGACCTCGACCTTCATCCTCGGCGGGTGCAGCTCTTGGCATTCGCGGCCCCTGGCCGTGGTGGCGAAAGAAGCTCACGGGAGGCCCCCCCCTTCAAAGGGACTAGTGTACCGCCAGGGGAGGCCGCCGCCCTGGACAAGGGAGGAGGAGGAGGAGGAGGAGAAGGAGGAGGAGGAGGAGGAGGAGGAGGAGGGCGAGGAGGAGGAGGAGGAGGAGGCGTAGGAGGAGGGCGAGGAGGAGGAGGAGGCGAAGGAGGAGGGCGTGGAGGAGGAGGAGGAGGAGGAGGAGGAGGAGGAGGAGGAGGAGGAGGGGGAGGAGGAGGGGGAGGAGGAGGGGGAGGAAGCCTCCAGGAGGCCCAAAAAGTGGCCGTCGTTGTCTCGACGGAGCCTCCCCCGATCACCCTCCCGTCCTCTCTTCACCAACTGCCAACGAATTAACATCCACACCTGTACTCCTCGTGGCCCAAAGGGGGGTCCAGCTGAAAGGGGGTGGTGCAATAGATTTGGGGCAGTCGTATTGCAAACGTATTGCGCAGATGATTGTAGCGCATTGTATTGCAGCGAAAGTGTTGCACACGAAAATCCAGCAATACGCTTGCGCACCGGAATGGATTGCACACCCTAAATCTATTGCAACCCACAACTCTATTGCGCTAAATATATTGCACCACGTCCTTTTGGCTGGCCTCCCTTTTTGGTCAACCAGGTAGACGTCCCTCAGAATTCCTGGATTGGAACTCTGGGTGGGGCTGCATGTATGTGTGTGTGTGTTGTCAAATGGGGGTCCCCGCTCGAACGGAAGCCCCCCTCGGGGTCCGATAACTCGCACCCAGATCTATAGCCTCTATGATCCATTCCTCCTCTCTATAGCTCTTACTGTGGGTTGTTCGATGGTCATCTCTCCCTCCCCGGGGTGGGAGAGTTGGGGGTCCCCAAACGGGTCCCTGACAGACCGTGCGGTGACCACGAAACCCAAAAGACCTCACCACACGGCCCGTCACCGCGCTGCTTCATGGGACCCTCGAGGCCCCACCTGCGCCCGAGACGCCCTCGGAGAACGACCCCAAGTCCCAGAACCGTGCGTTCACCCCGGGCCCCCACCGATCAGCATCGTTTCACTGACCCCATCCCTCCTCCTCCTCCTCCTCCTCCTCCTCCTCCTCCTCCTCCTCCTCCTCCTCCTGGCAGGAGGATGTCGGGGCCGGGATCGGGGCTCCCTCCAGACCCCATCCCTATCCAGACCCCGACCATCTCAGCACCCCATGGGGACAGGGGTCCGTTCAACGATGCTCAACTGGCTCACCACACGGTGTGGCCACCTCACCGTCTTGGGGACCGCCAGGATCAGCCCCGTGGCGCAGCCCCCGCGCCAGGTGGCGCCCGAGGGGCGAGCAGTCCGCCTTCGGCTGGAGCTGGCCGGGCACGCTAGGAAGCGCGCGGCGACCCCGAGGCCTTCCCACCGCGGGCCTAGGCTTCTTCCTCCAATGCAGTCACGGGGGATAGTTTGGGGATCGCTCCTTCGCCGCCCCCCACCCTCCCCCCCTTCCCCCCCCCTCCCTCCTCCCTCCTCCTCCTCCTCCTCCTCCCTGATCTGCCCCCCCATCCTCTGTCCCCCTCCTCCTCCCTCTTCCTCCCTTCTCCTCGCTCGTCTCTCCTCTTCCCCCTCCCCTCCCTCCTCCTCCTCCTCCTCCTCCTCCCTCCTCCCTCCTCCTCCTCCTCCTCCTCCTCCTCCTCCTCCCCCTCCTCCTCCTCCTCCTCCTTCTCCTCCTCCTCCTCCTCCTCCCACCTCCTCTTTCTACCGCGTGGGCCCCCCGACCTCTCAGGAGCGCTGCAGAATGTCCTGGATCGGTTGGTCCCCTCATCCTACTCGCCCGCTGAGCGCGGGCAGTGTCGGGTCGAGCCTCGATGCCGTACCCTCGCCCCCGCCGACGCCGCCTGGTGGGGCGAATGGTAGAGTAGCACTTGGGCGGCGTAGTGTACACGTTCGACGACGTCTCCCTCTTCATCTTCTCTTCCTCACCGTCCGCGAAACGATGATGACGGGCCCGGCGGAGGAAAGAAGGACGCGGAGGCGGGGACATCGAGTGAGGATTGATCCTTAAGCCAGGGCGATGTGGCTAGCAGCAGTGGGTGTTCAAAGAACGACGCACTGGCCCAATCCATCCGTACCTGAAGAGAACGAGTTGCCCGAACATACATTAGCGATCGCTTGTAAGGTCCACGTTGGTTTCATTACTTTTCCGACTAACCTGTTCCACCTCTACAGGGGGGGAGGGTGACGAGGAGTGGGGGGACGAGGCCTCTCAGGAAGGACGAGGAGGGGGGGGACGAGGAGGAGGATGACGAGGGTGGTGGACGAGGAGGGGGGGGGGACGAGGAGGAGGAGGAGGAAGAGGACGAGGAGGAGGAAGAGGAAGAGGAGGAGGAGGAGGAGGAGGAGAAGGAGGAGAAGGAGGAGGAGGAGCAGGAGGGAAGGATGAAGATGAACAAGATGGGAGATAGGGCCACAGGGCGGA
This sequence comes from Prorocentrum cordatum, assembly GCA_963575745.1. Taxonomy (NCBI): domain Eukaryota; class Dinophyceae; order Prorocentrales; family Prorocentraceae; genus Prorocentrum; species Prorocentrum cordatum. Next base: position 619,907 of record CAUYUJ010000692.1, read on the forward strand.
GACGAGGAGGGAAGGAGGACGATGACGAGGAGGGGGTGGGGGTTGGGGTCTGGGGCTGTTAGCGCGGGAATTGCCAGTGGAGCTGGCAGCACCAAGAGGGCTGGCCGCCCTGAGCCGGAACGGTCCAACTGCTCCGGCGGTTGAGGATCTCATTCCCGTCTTCCTGTTTGTTGTTGTATCTTTGTGTCAATACAGTCAGACCGAGATATAAGATCGAGGTTGGTTCGGGGAGGGTATCCTTGTGCTCTTCGTGTTTGTTGGATGCTCTTGGGCATCCTGGGGAGGGTACCCTTGGATGTTCTGCTTGTTTTGGCCGACGGAGGGTCTCATGTTCTTGAAGGGGTGTTCTTCTGTCCTAGATTCGATTGTAGTGATCAGCTGAGCTGTCTTCTGGCCTAAATCCGACTGTAATTCCCAACCATCCTGTGGTGCTGGGTCCTCGTTTTGAAGAGAGCACCCCGCGTCTCACCTCCTCCCGCTGCCCCCTCCCTCCTCCCCCTCCTCCCTCCTCCCATTCCTGCTTCTGCTCGCCGCATGTCCACCATGTCGGCACACCCCTTACGAGGATCGTGGCCCCATAGGGAGCCAACGAAGACCCCAGCGGCAAGGTTTGCATGCGTCCCCCCGCCCAGTTCGGCGCACCCCTCACGAGGATCGTGGCCCCATAGGGAGCTCCACCGAAGGCCCCAGCGGCAGGGTTTGCATGCGTCTCCCCGCACATTTCGGCACACGCCTGACGAGGATCGTGGCCGCATAGGGAGCTCCACCGAAGGCCCCAGTGGCAGGGTTCGCATGCGTCCTCCCGCCCATGTCTGCACACCCATCACACGCCTCGTGGTCCCTGAGGGAGCTCCACCCACGGCCCCCGTGGCAGGGTTCGCACGCGTCCCCCCCGTACATTTCGGCACACCCCTCACACACTGCGTGGCCCCATAGGGAGCTCCGCCGAAGGCCCCAGTGGCAGGGTTCGTATGCGTCCCCCCACCCAGTTCGGCACACTCGTCACACGCTTCGTGGCCCCATAGGGAGCTTCACCGCACCCAATTCGGCACCCCTCACACGTTTCGTGGCCCCATAAGGAGGTCCACCGAAAGCGGTACCCACAATGCGGTATTCCCATTTGCATATGGTTGGGTCTTTCGTCAGGTTAATGTTGCCAGCCTTGGCTCACCATGAGTGCGTCGCCAGCAGGCACAACGCGCGCTGGAGTAGAACAAAGAGCAGAAGCATGATGCGAACCGCCCGTCGTGAGCACTAAAAGAAAACGGAACGAAGGAGAGCCGGAGTGAACATTTTTGTTCCGCCGCGCATTCCGGGCATCCCGAACTCGCCGTGTCTTCCACAAGCCGCGTGTGGATGCCATTGCGAGGCACCTTCCAAGAGTTGAGGAAGGAGGCACGGCACGGGCGCGCGCGCGGCGCTCCGCCCGCCCGCGCGCAGGGCCCAAGAGCCACCGACGCGCCTCGAGAGACCTCCGAGACGCCACCAGGAGGAAGAGGAGGAGAAGGAGGAGGAGGAGCAGAACAACTGCCGATGATCGGAATCTTCGAAAGGCCGCGCGGACTTCGGTGATCGGCGCCTGGTCCCCCCCCCTGGCGCGCGGACTGCGGCAGGGGCGGCGGCGGGGGCGCCGCCGCCCGAGGGCCAAGCGCCGGCCCAAGAAATCCCTGACTGGGGAAATCCAAAAAAACAAAACAAAACAAAAAACAAAAAATAACACGTTGTCTTGGAATCCTTCGTTTTTTTTTGCAATCCTGATTTCACACGGAGCGCGACAATCACTCAACGAGGCGTGTGGAAGCCGACCTTTGTTCCTCCTTACAGGTGCCCCAACTGACGCCTTCGACGTGGAGCATCGCGAGCAGCTCATTGGCCCGCTTCCCAGGAAGCCCGAGCTCACGGCGTCCTCCTCGACGATGTCTGCATGCGAATGCGAACGACATTTCAGTGGGCGCCCGATCTCAAGCAGTGGCGAGCTGTCGTGGCTGACCACTATACTCCAGGCCCACCAAAAACTTGCCTAGCAACTTGGTGTTTGAGCTTTGCGCGAACTGTTCTCAGAACACGTCTGGCTGGGGCCGTCCTGTTGGAGCACATCGGCTCCGTGTTCTAAGGGCGTCGCCTTGATTATCAGAGCAGTGTGATTGTTATAGGAAGTGATCCTTCTCACATGTTTTGACTTGCCGATCGGCGCGGGCCTTCGCCCCTCCCCTCCCCCCCACACCGAGTAGATCTTGGCTGTTTGTTGCGGCTGTTTCGAGCAGGTGGAGTCTCCCCCCATAGGACGCACTGCTGCAAACAGTCGCACTCCGCAGAGGTCCAGAGCCAGACCCCCCCCCTTCCGGCCAATGTCGACATGCTGAATAGAAAGCGTTGACGCACATGTCGTGGTGGGCCTGTGAGCACCCCTTGGCGGTCGTCCGTTGCTCGGTGGTGGCTGCCACAGCAGTGCCGCACTCGGACCCGCCAGCGCCAGCATCGGAGGGCGGGCCGCACCCCGTGCTTCGGCGCCTCTGCCTCATGCCCCCGTGCCGCCCCCGCGAGGGCCTCGAGTGGCAGCGGTCGCTTCTCCTGCTAGGCGCGGCCCGCGGTGAGCTTCTTGTCGGAAGGGACGGGAGAGAAGGATGTATAGCCAATCCGCATAGTAAGGATGGGCGACTTTCCCAAGGGTACCCCATTGCGTCCTTGCCTCCTCGGCCCATCCTTGGCCGCTTTCGCTGGCCGCGCCCCGCTACAGAAGTCTCGGAATGGGCGCCCAGGGCCCTTGCATCCTTATCGCGCGCCCTTACTATACGGGTTGACTGTATACCACTACTTACCAAACAGCCCTCACCCGACCCGAAGGTCCCCGAGCTTTCAACTTTCGGGCTGGGGGGGGGCGCACGAGTGTTCTGTGCAGTCTCGCTGTTGCAGCATGCGCCCGCCATAAGAAATTGGCAGGCCCAGCGGCGATTTCGGATTGGGTTGGGGTGGCTTGGTAGGTAGTCGGATGTTGTACTGCATATGTATAATTGTTTTTCCTCTCTCTCTATGTATATGTATATGTATATGTATATGTATGTGTATATATATGTATAGATGAGACGTTCCAGAGTGGAGGATCGGGGAAGCTGGCAGCTTTTCCTCGGTGGAAGGCCGCCGGAAGCCAGGGGACGTAACAAGGTAAAACCATGCCCCACAAGAGACGGCAAGTTTGCGGGTTCAGGGATTTCTCAGAACAGGAAAAAACAAATAAACACAACGGGTTTTATTGGTTGTACGCCGGAAGGGGGCGTCGTTGAGAGGAGGCCTGACACGGATGCGGGGATCGGGGTGGCGTCGGTGTTTGGAGCTGGCGGTTTGCGCGGCAAGTGCGTTTAGCTGGTTGCATGTGTTCGGAACGCGTGACGGGTGGAAAGGCCGCTCGCCAGCAACTGGCAGTCCTCAGCCCGCGGGCCAGAACAAATCGTCGCGCGCTCGCAACGGGGTGTGGGAAAAGGGTCTCGTGCCCAAGGGCACGGTGGGGGATGTCGATGAATGCATGATGAGATCGTATGTCCAGCGAACCTGATATTCCGAGTGCGCAGAATCCATCTCCAGTAGTGGGCTGCGGGGTCTCTTCGGATGAGTGTTTGTCCAGCCGCAAGATGCCGTAGTGGAAGGGTCTTGGGGCCGTCTTGGGCAGATGCCATTTTGGGTTGCAATGTGGGGCCAGTCTCTGATTGTCATTGGCCGATCCTGGGGCCTGAGTGGCGCCATTCTGGGCGCAGGGCTTGACCACGAAGGACGGTTGAGCGGACGCTGTCAGCAAACAACACGTTCTCAATTGTTTTCGCCTCCTACAGGTCCTCCTCGTCGTGGGGACATGCTGGAACCCTCGTGCGGGGTCGCGTCGAGCCATGGAAGCTGGGCTCGAATTCATTTATGCCGGATTGTGATGATGTCTTCGAGTCGCCTTGGTTCGGGCATGACCCCTCTGTGGGCTGCCTCGTACGCAGCTGGCTATGGTTGTCGTCGGCAGGCTTTCTTTGGGCCCTGCGGGGCAGGCTTTTCGGAGCCTTGGGGGCCCTTATTATTTTTCTGTTCATCTGCCGCACGGCCAACCGAACGAACGAGCAACCGTCTCGGCGCGCAGTGTTAGCTTCGTTTGCGCGCATCCTGGTTTCCTTCCGTTGTTTCCTTCGCTTCTTTCTCGCCCTCCGCTTTTTTTTCCTCTTCCCCTGCTTTGCCTTGTCCCGCCCCCCCTTTTTTTCCAGCTTGGAGCTGTCACCGCGCGCGCAAAGAGCAAGCCAAAGGGCGTTGTTATAATTCCTTTGTGTGCCACGAAGTCTCGTGTAATTCCTTGGTGCACGGTCTGGTTACTTTGCCAACGCGGGGTGCACACAAAGGAATTTCATGTGTGTACGATCGTTTTCGCCGCCCCCACAAGAGCACGCGCGATTTCTTGTTGTAGAGCTTGCTTTCCCGCCTCGAGCGCGCGGGGCCTGGCGCTACAATCGTAGGGCCGCGGCGCCTGGCAGCGCGATGCAGCTGCGCCGGATACCACGCCCAAAACGATCCTACGTGGATTTCGGTTCTTCTGCTGAAGTCGCGCTGGCAGTTTGCCAGCCACATCGCCGGCCGTGCATGCCCGCGCGCGCTATTGCGTTCTGCTGCCGCGACGCGTGCTGCTGTCAACGGATGAACAAACTGACGCTGCTGGGTGGTTTGGCTGGCTGTGCCAAACCACCATGAAATGTTTGTCGGTAGCGGATATTGGGATCTCGTCTCCGCCGGCTGCCTTGCCACGCCGTACATGTCAACTGCATCCTAGAGCACGGCCGTGCATCAACCCTGGTTCGGACCGTTTGGGTTCCAGTGGCATGTGTGCACATGCGTTGCACCGTTGGTGGTGCCAAAACCTTTTGTGTGAACTTCCTTTGTGTGTTTTTTTTCTGGTTTCTAATTTTTTGACCCCACCACACATTTACATGGACGTGCTCGCACACGAAAATGAACCTTACAAGCCAGAAATTTCGGCCGTTCTGATGGTGTGAAGGATGGTGTTCGCTCTCCAACAGCTGTCCCTAGCAACCGTTTGGCTCAAACTCGCTCGGTTTCTAACTTGCCACGCAGGCGTTGGATGGTAGACGCCCTCCTGGTGGCCGGCGCTTGGGCGGCGGAGCGTCTCCTGGTCGGGCCCGCGCTGCCCCTCTACAGCTCACGCTGTCCCGAGTCACCAGCGTGCCCAGCGTGTCCAGAGCGCCGTCAGTGCCCGTAGATCCCTGCGTGCCCAGGGTCCCCACCTTTTCCCGAACACCATCCTGGCGTCCTGGAGGTGCCCGTCACCTCGTGGTCCCATCTTTGGGCAGTGGCCCTCATCACCGCGGTCGCGACGTAGACGGTCTGTCTCTGGGTGATCAGCTTCAGACAGAAATGCCGCCGAGGGCCGCTCGGCAAGAAAGGAGGTGGGTGTTCGTGTGGTTCGCGACGGCAGAGGCGCTGCGACACCAACGACACGTCGTGGGAGCGGTCGGGTTGTCGGAGACGGACTTACTTCATCGTCGCCACTTCAGGCGAGGACACGCACGAGGAGTCGTGCGCACAGACCAACCCCGACATCGCGGGAGTGAGGTGGTCAGCTACGCGGTGGCCACCCCCCCAGGATTGCCCCGCGGGATGATGCACCGCTTCCGGGCCGCGCCCCGAACGCAGCGCAGATCGCGGCTTGGGGGGCGGCGGCCGATCACTAGGCGAGAGCGCTGGGCACGACCGTCGGCGACCCGCCCTTTGAACGTGCTGTTGTTGATGCGGATGCTGGCGCGGGTGCGGCAGCGCCCGTGGTTCCTGCCGTCGACGCGGCGGGCAAGTTTTGGGTGGCGGTGGACTGCCGCCACGGGGTCTCGCTGGTCGGTCGTGGCCCTCGCGCTGGCGGCTCACGTCGTCAGGGACAGGGCTGTTCAGGAGCACGCCAGGGGGTCGATGGTGCTAGCGCTGATTTCCGCGGGCACGGAGGTGGAGTTCGCGGTCGCCGAGGCGGCCGCGGACGCGCGCTTCCTGCCACTGCGGGGGTCGTTGGTGGGCCGAGTCAAGTGGCTCTTCCGAGAGCCGTCGCGAGCGTGAAGGAGATCTGCATCACGCTCGCAGATTGTCCAGTCCCTGGGCCGAGGATGGCAGCCTGGTGCGTCACTTTCCTCAACAGACGCGGCGGAGGAGCAGTGTACCACCATAAGCCATAAGTGGTGGATCGTATCGTCTCCAGAGAGATTGGTGGAGAGTGGCGGAGCACGGTTTGATTGTCCAGGCGCTCGAGATTGGATTGTGCTGCGACTCTCTTGGCGCGCTGAACCTGGGGATCGTGGAGTTACTTTTGCGCCGCGTCCAGCTCATCAAGCACTGCTAGTCGGAGACGGGCCCGGCGGGGGCAGGCAGCTCAAGTGCCGTCGGGGCCGACGGCGACGCAACGACCGACAAGAACAATGCGGGCGGCGGCCGCGGCAAGGGGCGCGGCGGCCCGGCGCTGCTGCGCGCCAGCGTGCACGACGAGATCGCCATCTTCCTGGGCGTCCACAGGGAGTTCTTAGCCGTCGCCCGACCTCCTCGACCACGTGTCGAGGGGGGGGAGAGAGCGAGACGTAGATCCGAAAGGCCCGTGAGGAGCGGTGGCCGCGGCCTCAAGTGGCCTTGCGAGCGCGATGCCCCCTCGCCCTTCAGAGGGGGGGGCGCCCATGGGGGCATGCGGGCTTCCCAGCGTGATTGATTTCGAGTCTCGTGATGGTCGCCAGCGGGATCTGCATCCTCTGCCCATCTCCACGGGGAACAACGGCGAGATGAGTTGCTCCGACTACCCCAGTCGCCTTTTACAGAGTTGCCGAAGGTGTTGTGCGCAACGGTCTCGCATGACCCAGTGGTCCCATGAAGATGGCGTTTGCCTTGAATGAGATGTCGTTGGGGCCAGGCGGGCCACGTCAAGCTTCGAGCGCGCCGTTTCCGAAAATGGGCCAGCAGAAATGTCCGAGCTTTATTTTTCCTGTCGCCGAGGCGGCGGGCGAACCGCCCGCCGACTTGGGCGGCCCGGGAAACCTGCGGGAGCTCAGGGCCCGCCGCAGCTTCAATGGTGAATCATGCACCGCGGCCCCCGTGCGACGTTAGCCAGTCCGCCATGCCAGAGAGGGGTCGCAGGCCAGCGTCTCTGCATCCTCCGCGCGGGGCTGCTGGCGTTGATGAGCTTGCCAAGGGTTTCGTTGAAAGAGCTCGGCCACGTCAGGGGGCCGAGCGTCGCCCGGCGGCGACGGGGGCGAAGAGCCCCTTCCACGATCTCCTCGGCCGCGGGGTCGCCGAGCCCATCGGGCTTTGATTTCGAAGCTGAACGATTTTATCTGGGTCGCTTGAGTTCAGGCGTTCTCGTCGAGGGCGAGTTGGGCGTGTGCTTTGTTTTCAAGGAGGAGAGGCAGCGCTTGACAGTGGACGCGCGTTGGTCGAACTGTCACTTCTCAAATATTTGCTCATTTCAGTCTTTCCACGAGTCTGTCTTTCTCAGCGGTGGGAGCTCGTGGAAAGAGGGGTATTGCCAATGCGTCCTACGTTTTAGACTTGCCTGCAGAGTTGCGAAGGTTTTCTGGGTTGAAGTCAGAACGCGCTGTCGACCTCGGTGCGACTGCTGCGAGCAGGGCGGCCGGGCCGCCGCGGTGCTCCAGCGCTTCGCGCCCGAGCAGGTGGAGGGGGCCATGCGGGCTCGCGAGCCTCTTTCCGTGATCCTCCGCAGTGCTTCCCGAAGGTTGCGAGGGGTTGCCCAAGAGGCGTTGCTCTGGAGTTGTTCAGTGGATCGGCTGCTTTCTCGTGCTCCTGGAGGAGCGAGGCCGCTGCTTCTAGCATTCCGATCTTTTAGTGGGACTTCATTCGCGGAGATAAGTCGGATCTACTGAACAAGAAATGCCAAACAGTAGTTCGAGGATGGGTAATGTCAGGCATTATCGCAGCGCTATGGATTGGATATCCTTGATTTGGGTTGCCTTAAATTCCGGGTCCATGGCGAAGCTGGACACGCGGGCTGGCCCGGGCCTTTTTGCGACTGGCTGAAAAAATCATGGGGTCTCGTGGTTTGGGGCCGAATGGCCAACGAAAGTTGGACATCGGGGAACATCCTGATGAGGTTCGCTGTCTCGCTCATCCTGTTGTGTCGCCGTGTTTCGATCCCAGTGTCTGCCGAGAACCCGCACAATTCGATGGCTTGGAGGACACCCACGTCCTGAGTATAGCGAACCCGCCTGGCACCAACATCATGTATTCTGACTTGTGCATGTTCGAAAAAAACCGTGGAGGAAACGTCTCCGTAACTTGTTTGTCATGTTCAACATCGACATGTTGCCTCACTGTTTTTCGCAGCGTGGCGCGTGCGATCGCACCGGCAAGCCTCATGAAATCCTTGAAGGGCGTCACGATGAACAGTTTTTCACACAAGTAGTGGAGCCGTATCCCATGGCTTGTGTCGAATTTTGGTTGGCTCCTTCGTCTCCGTTCTGATCGCTCATAGGTTGGCTGGGCGAGAAAGGTTCGGCCTGGACCACTTGTTCTGAGTTGACGTTGCTGCAGCGTCTTGGGTAAGAGCCGTGACAATGTTTTCAGCATCCTTGTGCCTTTGTGCCGGCCTCCTGCCTTCAGAGTGGTTCCACCCAGCCACGTTCTCTACACATGTACGTGTTCTACATAGGTGCGGCTCAGCCACGTTCTCTACATTATATAGATAACATACCTACAGATGTGTACATATATATATGTATACATATAAATGTGTGCACCTATGCACAATCGAAGGGCTCTGCGGCGAACCACTGCCGCTGCCTTGGGCCGGAGTTTTGACAGGCAGTTGGAGGAGGAGGAGGAAGAGGAGGAGGTGTATGTGGAGGTGTAGGAGGTGGATATGGAGGTGGAGGGTGAGATTTAGTTTTTCGAATTTTCCGGCTGGCTGGCGGGTTGGGCAGAATGCCATTTGGGAAAGGTTTGGTATTAACCAAAACAGTTGAAACACTTGGCACGCCAAGCATCCCTGTGGCGTGGCAAGCCCAGGGGGCGGCGGATCGAAGACGCATACGGCGAATCACCGTGGGTCTCGGGATCGAAGGATGGAGACGGGGTCTCTTGAGGTCCTCTTGGGGCCTGTGGGCTTCCTGGGAGCTTTTGGAGGGCCGCTGAGGGGCCTCTTAGAGGCCTCTTAGGGGCCTCTGAGGGGTCTATCGGGGGCCTCCGAGGGGCCACTGGGGCCCTCTAGGAGACCTTGGCCTTCGGAGGCCGTCTTGGGTCCCTCTCGGGGCAGTCGTGGGTCCCTCTTTGGGTACCTTGGAGCCGTCTCGCAGGTCAAGTGGCCGTCTCCGGGGCCGCTTTGCGGACCTCCTGGGCCGTCTTGCGGGCCTCTTGGGCCGTCTTGGGGCGACTTTGGGGGCCTGTGGGGTCGCTTTGGAGCGTTGGGAGCCCAAAAAGGCGAGAATGATACAGCCATTTTGAAACCGAAGGGACCTCAATGATGTTGGCCTCCGGGAGTCCTCTTGGTAGTTACCCTTTTAGGGTGTCTTCGGGGCCTTTGGGGCCGTCTTGGAGGCATCTCGGGGTCATCTTGGGCTCTCTTGGGACCATCTCGGCAGTCTTGGAGGCGTCTTGGGACCTGGAGGCCATCTAAGCCGTCTTGGAGGTCATCTTGGCCATCTTGGAGCGATAGTTGTGCTTAGGGGCCTCTTGGGGGCCTCTTGGGGCCGCGGGGGCTTCAATTTCTACCTCTTGGGGGCCTCTTGGGGGCCTCCTGGGGCTTCTTGGGGGCCTGCTGGCGGTAATCGTGGGGTCGTGCTGGGCGGTGTCGACGCTGACGTGACGGGCGGCCACGCAGACGCCTCCTGGCGTGGCGCATGGGGAGGTGACTCAGTGGTCGGTCCCTCCTCCACGGGCCTTGCGTGTGACCCAACCTGGGGGTGGTGTGACACCCGGGAGCGGTGTCCAGGCGACCCCTTCTCCCTCGACGATACAAGAAGCCCTAAGCTTCATAACGTTGTGAAGACGCAGCCCAACTTTCGTCCCCGTCTCTGCGCCAGGCTTACTGCATGCCGGTGGGCCGTGGCCTCTGGGTGGGGCCTCTTAGCTCAGATCCGCTCCCAAAGGGTTGGTGGCCCCTTGATTGCCAATCACTCCTCTTCGTCCTCCCTCCTCCAGCCCGAGGTCGGCGGCGAGCTAGGGGGGGAGTGATGAGAAGGAGAAGGTTCTCTAACAAGGCGGCGTGGCTTCTCGGAAGCCCGCCGGCCTCCTGCCAAAAAGGTTTCCTCTGTCTTCGGGGAAAAGGCTCAGCAAACCTGCCAGATGGCCAGGAGACTTCCGAGCCTTCTGAGAAGGCCTGTCCCTTCTCACTTGCCGCCCCGGGCTCGCCGGCCCTCCTGTTCTCCTCCTCCTTCTCCTCCTCTTCCTCCTCCTCCTCCCCCTCCTCCTCCTCCTCCTCCTCCTCGTCCTCCTCCTCCTCCTCCTCCTCCTCCTCCTCCTCCTCTCCTCCTCCTCCTCCTCCTCCTCCTCCCCTCCTCCTCCTCCTCCTCCCCCTCTCCCCCCTTGTGCAGAGCCGCGGGGAGGCGGCTCGCGAGCCCGCCCCGAGGCCAGATGCCGCAGCTCGCGCTGAGGCGGGGCCTCGCCTGGGCCGGCCCGGGCGGCGGCGTGCGCGGGGGGACGCCAGGGAGCCACGTGGCGCAGGGAGGAGGGAGGAGGGAGGAGGAGATCGGGGGGGGGGAGGAGGAGACGGAGGGAGGAGGAGGAGGGAGGAGGGAGGAGTGAGGAGGGAGGAGGGAGGAGGAAAGGGAGGAAGGGGGGGAGATCGGGGAAGAGAGAGAGAGAGAGGAGGGAGGAGGAGACGGGATCGAAGAGGAGGCGGGATGGACGGGGTGGAGAGGAGGTCGAAGGCGAGAGAGGGGCGGGGCGTCTCAGAAGGCTCGGAAGTCCCCCGGCCTGCTGGGAGGTGTTCTCAGCATTCCCCGAAGGCACAGAAAGTTTCTCGGAAGGCGCGAAGTCTTCTGAGAAGTCCCGTCGCCTTCTGAGAAAGTATTCTCCTTCTCATTACCCCCCCACGCACGCCGCCGAGGGGGAGGATCCGGGAACAACAAGTGGCATGAATCTGAACTCTTTCGAAGGCCCGCGCAGATTTCTCGGATCGGCGCTAGAGCCCTCCGTCGCGCCACCCCTGGCGCGCTCCGCGCGCCAAGGAGCGGGGATGGAGGAGGAGCAGGGGATGGGCAGGGAGGGCAGAGAGGAGGAGACGAAGGACTCGGAACAGGGACAGCATCAAGAGGGGAAAACAGACACAGACCCACACACGCACACACATGCTGATCTCAGTGAGAATCGAATGAACAAGTCTTTGGTCTTTGGAACGGAGTGGAATACGGACGTCTGGGACATGTGGAACACACACACACACACACCACATCGGGCGTCCTGGAATGTGTGTCGATTCGTTGGTGCCTCCCTGGGCCCTTCCATACACGAGGAGGGGCGCGCGCCTCGAGCCCGGGGAGGCTGGGCAGAGTCAGGAGGGGAAAACACACACAGACACAGACACAATGAATCGACGATTCCCAAGAAAAACGGGAAGGTATGGGAGGGGGGAGGGGGAAGACGAAAATTCGGAAACTGTGCAAAGACATTGGCACTTCTGGGATCTGTGTGCTGTGTAACTTGTGTGCCCCTGGGCCCCTTCACAGAGGCCTGTGCCTAAAGTGGCCGCAGGCAGCCGCCCGCGCCCCCGCCGCCCTGGCCAGGGGGGCACCATGCGGGTGCCCTCGGGGGCTGCCCCAGGGACGCCCAGGGAGGCGCTCTTGCGGTCACACCTCGAGCAGGAGATCGACTGCAGAGCAGATGCACCCCAGGGATGTGCTTTTTTGCCGTCGAGGCTTCCACACAATACCGCAGAGCGCTCCGCAGATCTCCGGAGCACTCTATGCCGTGAGGGGGGCACGATGTGGGTGCCCTTCGGGGCTGCCCAGGGCGGCGCCCCTGCGGCCCCTTGTTTTCGAGTGGGAGGTCGACTGCAGGCGCGCTCGAGAGGGGGTCGAGGCTCCAAGGAACGCAGCATCAGAGCGGTGGACGCCACTGCAGGATGGGAGAGCTCCGCGGGCACGCCGTGCACTGGCACGGGAGCCCGTGGGAAGGACCCGGCCCGCAGCGCGGCCCGGGTCGGGGTGGGTTGGCACGACGCCCTCTCTCTTGCAGTGCTGCACCGGGCTGCGAGAGCACGCGTGGAGCTGAGGCTCCGCCGCTCGCCCCGCTTCGGGCGGCCTCCGGGGCCGGCACGCTCGTGAGGGAGTGGGGGAGTGACAGGGTCACCCCCAGGACTGTTTTTTCCCTCGCATCTTCAACATGATACCGTATACTGCTGCGTAGGTCCACGGAGAATCGTGTGCTCTGGTCGACACAGGCGATGGAAAGATCTCATCAGCGGTAAGCCAATTCTGTGGCCGATCTCCAACTCGAACCTTCGGACGCCTCAGGAGAGAGGCGTCTGCCCAAAGCAGACTGGAATGCGGGGAACTCGCCAGAGCGTTTCCCGATCTATAAGGGCAGCCCTGCAGGATCTAAGGACGTGGGGCCTCAGTACCCTCAGGATAGGGATATCTGCGAATCGTCGAGGATCATCTATTAGGTGCGCTGCCCCCAGAAGGAGCCCGTCCATGCCAATAGGGGAGCCTCAGGATGGAAGCATCCCATCACCGTCGGGCTGCCCAGGGAATCGCTCCGGTAGGTGCCTTCCAGCTGCGCTGGGAGGCGTGCTCGTCGGTGCCGCCGGGCTGCCCAGGGAAGCGTACCTGCTGGCGTATTCGGGCTGCGCAGGGCAGTTCCCTGGCAGGTGGTTGGTGCCTTCTGGCTGCGCCGGGAGTGCTTGCAGGTACTGTCGGGCTGCCCAGGGGAGCGTACCTTGGCATCGCTCGGGCGTGTGCATTTTTGCTCGGCGAGGGCCATCGAGGAGCATCTTCTTGGGCCATCCGTGGCAGAAGAACGCACGCACGGGTCCGAACAGTGCACGAGGGGTGGACGCCCGAGCGCTGGCAAGGTACTCGCAGGTACCCTCTGGCTGCCGAGACAAGCGTCCCGGCGGTGCCTTTGGTTACCACCCCAACATAGTATGGGAACGATGCTTCGACTATGTATGCCTAATTATGTTTGCATGTATTTTGTCTGTTTTCGTGCTGTCCTCCAAAAGCCACCTACATGGGGGACATGCCCGACCTGACTGTAGCTCTTGCAGGGTCACTCTTTCACCACCCTCCAAACCACCCCAACCCAACCCGAAGGCTCAGAGTTACCCTCGATTTCCAGTGGGGGGGGTCGGGAAACATCGGAAAAACACGGGTGGAGCCCTTACCCCCCCCCCAACCCGACATTCGGGTCTTCGGGTCGGGTTGGGGTGGTCTGGTAGGTAGTCATTTGGTGTGCCCGCTGGTCAGGAGAGGAAAAAACACACAGACACAATTAATCGTCGATTCCCAGGAAAATATGGGAAAATATGGGAAGTGGGCGGGAAGACAAAAACCCAGAAAATGTGAGAAGATATGGGGAATCTGTTTATTTATGTGTATTTATTTGTGTGTCCCAGGGCCCCTTCAGCCGGGGCGTCCTGGCGGGTACTTGCGGGCTCGCCCCGGGGAGCGTGATGGCGGGCACCCGGGGCCCAGGGCCGGCCTCTGGCCACGGGGTCGGCGAGGGGCGGCGGGTTGAGGGGGCGCCCTCCGCCTGAGCGTATAAAACGACACGAAGATCGGGCCAACATCGGATCGGGATAACTCGAAGTCTCTGAGAATCGGCGGGTTGGGAGGATGTATTGGGCGCCGCGGCCGCTCCAGAGCGTTCCGGAACGCTCTGAGAGCGCTCCGGAACGCTCTGGAGCGATTTGTCCCGATCCTAGCCCTGTTTTAGCGTAGGGTCGACCAACCCAACAGGCGACACCACCCCACCCAGCGGCCCTCCATGCTGCGCTACGGCCCACTGGGCGCCGTAGCGTCTACCACGCACAAGCCCACGCCAGATTTCCCGGTATGCGCCAAGCCCCCTGGGGCCGCAGGTGGAGTGGTGTCATGTGCTTTCTGGTCCATAGGGGTCTCTTGAGACCCCATTTGGCGGCGGGCACGGGGGGAAGTGAGAAGGGGCGGGCCTTCTCAGGAGGCTCGGACGTCCCCCAGCCTTCTGAAAAGTTTCCCCTGCTTTCCCCGCAGACCCAGAAAACAAACCTCTCAGAAGGCCCGCGGGCTTCTGAGAAGTCCCGCCACCTTCCGAGAGGACCTCTCCTTCTCACTTCTCCCCCTCGCTCGCAGCCGGCTCTAATTATCCCGCGCGCCGAACAAGAATTCAGCGTGCAGGAAACGGCTCATCGGATGGAGAGGTGGGTCCCCGGGAGTGGGTAAATGGCTCGGGGGGCAAGCTCGAGGAGGAGGAGGAGGAAGAGGAGGAGGAGGAGGAGGAGGAGGAGGAGGAGGAGGAGGAGGAAGAGGAGGAGGAGGAGGAGGAGGAGGAGGAGGAGGAGGAGGAGCGGAAGCGAGGTTCGAGGGAGGAGGAGGAGGAGGAGGAGGAGGAGGAGGAGGAAGAGGAGGAGGAGGAGGAGGAGGAGGAGGAGGAGGAGGAGGAGCGGACGCGAGGTTCGAGGACCTCGGATCGAGGCGTCGGACGACCGGGGGCCCGTTCCGAGCCTCTGGTGGCCTCTGGGCCTCCGGAGGTCTCCGGGTGGACCTCTGGAGGCGCCCTCCAAGGAGTGAGGCAGAGCGATAGCTCTATCGGGGGCGGAAAAGAGGGGGGTGACGACTAGGGGGGGGTGGATAGTTTTTTGTTCCTCTAATTTTGGGGTTCTGGGTGGGGCTTCGGTTGGTTGGGCCGCGGCGCAGATCTAGCTCGGGGGACATACGTTCGTGGCCAAGAAGCTCGCCGTGGCTGGAAGCGCCCCGTCGTTCCGGCTGCGGCCTTCCCTGGTGGCAGCACGGTGGTTGTGCGTGGGCGTTGGTTGCCCAGGAGGCGGGGATCGGGGGCGGAAAAGAGGGGGGTGATGACTAGGGGGGGTGGATATCATGGCGGGGGCCATGGTATTTCCCCAGATTTCACGGCGCCTCTTGTTATTTCATGACGTCCCTGGCCCCCCCGCTGGGCCGCGCACATGCCGCCGGTCATGATTTGCACCCCCCCTCTCTTGGACACCCCCCTCTTGGCCGCTCCCGACTCTAAGAAACAATCACGCAAACACACACGTTTGGCGCTCCGCGCGGATTTCTTGGGAGGTCCAGCGCAGATCCGAGAACTCCGCGCGGAACGTCGCAAGTTTATGTTTCTGCAGTTGTTTCTTCGTGTAGCAATGTTTCGGAGGGGGCGGCGGGGGACAGTCGCGTTGATATCTCTCGTGCTTTGCGCATGCCTCCTGACTTGCTGTTGATTATGCTTGCGTTCTCGCTCTCGCCCTGCTGCGTCCCACACCTCCTACTTTCTTCTGGCGCCCTGCTGCAGCATCTGGGTCGCTGCTCGGCGGCGTGGATTGTGATCTCGGTGTTCTCCGAGGCATCTGTAAAGTCATTGCTGCAGTCCCTTCTCAATTGTCAATAACGACGGCGCAGTCTATCGCTGTCTGTCTGTCTGCGGGACCCCTCTGGGTCGTCGGCGTCGGGCCTTTCTGCGTACTCCAGATTTGGATTCCTGGCAAGGTGGGATAGTGACGGCGATGATGGAGGAGGTACGGCGGATGAGAGGACGAGGAGGAGGAGGAGGAGGAGGAGGAGGAGGAGGAGGAGGAGGAGGAGAGCCGCGTTCGACGATCTCTCAGGCCACCAAGAACTAGGAACCAGGAGGAGGGGGGGGGAGGAGGGGGAGGAGGAAGAGGTGGCGGAGGGGAGCATGAAGTAGCATGGGAGCGGAGGGCGGGCAGGAGAGGGCCAGGCTGGGTGAGGAGGATGAGGGGGAACATTTGCGCGGCCTGGTGCTGCAGCTGCCCTGGGATGCTACCTTAGCGGGGCTCCGTGATGTCAGTGGAGCAAGAGGTCATGAACATGATGCGTTCCAGAATTTCTCAGGTTTCCGGGGCATTCCATATGTTGTAATATTCCGCACCGGCTGCGCCGCTAGATACTCTGGAACTCCTGGGACGTATTTTGAGCAAATGTTATGATGAATTCATTCTCGCCATATGGTGGTGACCGGGGTGAAAGGGTGGGTATGAGGTCAGCTTCTGAACTGCGCCACCGTCGCCCGAAAGAGCGCAGGCGCAGCTGCGCAATCCTGGGCCGAGGTTCGCCGGAAGTTGTCGCCTCGAGCGCGCAGTCGATGCGTTGAGACCGGCCCCATTTTGGGGCTCTGGGTGGGGCTTCGGTTTGTTGGGCCGCGGCACAGATCTAGCTCGGGGGACTATTCCAACATCGTTGATGATTATTGGGTTTACAATGGTCCTCCTCCTCCTCCTCCCCCTCGTCCCTCCTCCTTGTCCCCCCTCCTATCCTCCTCCTCCTCCTCCTCCTCCTCCTCCTCCTCCCTCCTCCTCCTCCTCCTCCCTCCTCCTCCTCCCTGCTCCTCCTCGTCCCTCAGCTCGCCGTGGCTGGAAACGCCCCGTCGTTCCGTCTGCAGCCTTCCCTGTGGCAGCACGATGGTTGTGCGTAGGCGTTGGTTGCCCAGGAGGCGGGGAGGGGCGACGACGTCGGCTGCCGTCCGTGCTTGCGTCTCCCATAATTCAGCAATCCGAAGAGGGCGAAGTAGGGGAAACGCAACCACGAACGACAGCCCCAAGGGCACACTGCGCGGGAAACGCGTTTCCAATAATTCGGATTCCGATTTAGGGAAACGCAATTTCCTTCGAACAAACGCACTCGATGGGGTGGAATTGCGTTTCCCATAATTCGAATTCCGAATTCTGGAAAACGCGATTTCCCAGAATTCGAATTCCGAATTATGGGAGACGCAATGTCCTTTGAAAAACCGCACTCAATGGGCTGGAATTGCGCTTCCCATAATTCCGAATTGCGGGAAACGCAACTTCCTTTGATAAACCGTACTCGATGGGCTGGAATTGCGTTTCCCACAATTTGAATTGCGAAGTTCGGGAAACGCGGTTTCCCAGAATTCGAATTCCGAATTGTGGGAAATGCAATTGATTTTTGGACAACCGCATTCAATGGGCCGGAATTGGGTTTCCCAGAATGCCGAATTATGGGAAACGCAACTTCCGTTGAAAAACGGCACTCAATGGGCTGGAATTGCGTGTCCCATAATTTGAATTCCGAATTTTGGGGGAACCCGGTTCACTAGAAATCGAATTCCAAATCATGGGAAACGCAATTTTCATTGAGAAACATTATTCAATTGGCCGGAATTGCGTTTTACATAATTCGGAATTATGGGAAACGCAATTTCCGTTGAAAAACCGCACCTAATGGGCTGGAATTACGTGTCCCATAATTCGAATTCCGACTTTCGGGAAACGCGGTTTCCCAGAATTCGAAATCCGTTTATGGGAAAAACGCACATCGCATTCAGTGGGCTGGAATTGCGTTTCTCAAAATGCCGAGTTATGGGACACGCAATTTCTTTTGACAAAAACGCATCAATGGGCTTGATTTTGTTTCCCAGAATTTGAGTTCCGAATTTCGGGACACGTGGTTTCCCAGAATTCAAATTCCAAATTATGCGACACGCAATGTCCCTTCCAAAAACCACACTCGATGGGCCGGAATTTCGTTTCCCATACCTTCGAATTATAGGAAACACAATTTCTTTTGAAAAATAACGCACTCGATGGGCTGGAATTGCGTTTCCCCTAATTCGGAATTCGAATTCTGGGAAGCGCAGTTTCCCAAAATACGAATTCCGAATTATGGCAAGCGCAATTTCTTTGAAACGCAGCACTCAATTGGCTGGAATTGCGTTTCGCATAATTCGGAATTATGGGAAACACAATTTCCTGTGGAAAAAACCGCACTCGATGGGCTGGACCTGCGTTTCCCATGATTTGAATTCAGAATTTCGTGAAGCGCAGTTTCCCAGATCTCAAATTCCGAATTCTTTGATACGCAATTTCTTTTGAAAAACCGCACTCGCTGGGACGGAATTGCGTTTCCCATATTGGGAATTTGAATTTCGAGACGCGCGGTTTCCCAGAATTTGAATTTCGAATTATAGGACATGCAATGAAAACTGTTTCGTTGGGCTGGAATTGCGTTTCCCATATTTTCGAATTAAGGGAAACGCGATTTCTGTTGACAATCCGCACTCGATGGGCTTGAATTGCGTTTCCTCTAGTTGGAATTCAGAGTTTCCGGAAACGCTGTTTCCAAGAATTCAAATTCCGAATTGTGGGAAACGCAATTTCTTTTGAACAACCACACTCGTTGGAATGGAATTGCGTTTCCCCTGCTTCGGAATTATGGGAAACGCATTTTCCTTTGAAAAACGATACCCAATGGGCCAACATTCCGTTTCCCATAATTCGAACTCCGAAATTCGCGAACGCGGTTTCCCAGAAATTGAATTCCGCATTATGGGAAACGCAATTTCTTGTGAAACAACAGCACTGAATGGGCTGGAATTGCGTTTCCCATAATTCGGAATTTGAATTCTGGAGCACGCGATTTCCCAGAGTTCGAATTCCGAAGTCTGGGATACGCAATTTCTTTTGAAATTCTGCACTCGATGGGCCGGAATTGCGTTTCCCATAATTCCGAAAAGTTGGAAACGCAATTTCTTTTGAAAAACCGCACTGCAGGTCAAGGTTAAGCCTGCATGCCCGCGAAGGGGCGGCCGCTTAGGGCACAGGCGGGTGAAAACTAGTAGACGCTCATGTGGTGAAGAAAATCCCCTGTCATACAATTCCAAGAATGTGGGTCTTTGGCTCCTACTCTCCAGTCGCCGATCCTGTACTTGTCGCAGAAACACTGGACATCAGATTCCCACGTCTTCCGCGGCCTCCCTTGGGACCTGTTCCGGCAGGTGACCATGAAAGAACGCGCGACAGCCATCTGTCGGCAGGCAGGTTGGCGACGTACCCGGCGAAGTTCGAGCATTTGCGAAGCAATGCTTCCGATCAGAATTTGGCCCGAGTGCCTTGCAACTTGTCCGTGACACGCTCGTGCCACACGTGCAATATCTCATGCCATGGGCGGGTCCAGTCGACCCCGCCTGGCGGCCCGACAACGTGTCGAAGAAGCTTGCGACGCGCAGCGTCCAGCTTTTCCCTTTCGGCTGCATAGACCACGCGGTGAGCAGAACCAAACATGGCAATCGGGGTGATGACGGCATGGAAGTAGCTCAAGCGCAGCTCAACCGGCACATGCTTCGCTGCGAAGATCCACCGGTTCGCGAAGAAAGCCTTTGTAGCAGCTTGAGGATGGTATTCCTGGTCCTGGTTCGAAACGTCGGTCGACAGAATGCATCCTAACCATTCGTGAGAGTTCGTACGTTTGATATACACCGGAGGGGAGCAAGAGTTTGTCCGGCGGTTGCGCCTCGGTCGTCAGGGCTACAGTTTTGTCGGCGTTCAGCATCAGGTCAACTGCGGCGAGCCCCTCAACCAGCGACGTCAGACGAGTCGCGGCCTCTTTTTGCGATTTCGAGAAAAGTAATATGTCGTCAGGAAATTGTACATCCAATAGTCGCCGTAACACGTCGACGTTTCAGCCGAGCTCAATGGGCTGGAATTGCGTTTTGCATAATTCGGAGTTCGAGCTACGGGAAACGCAATTTCCTGCGACAAAAAACCGCGCTCAATGGGCCAGAATTGCGCTTCCCATAATTCCTAATTAAGGGACACGCAGTTTCTTTCGAAAAGCGGCACTCAACGGGCTGGCATTGCGTTTCCCATAACTCAGAATTCGAATTTGGGGAATTGCGGTTTCCCAGAATTCGAATTCCGAATTATGGGCAACGCAGCGTCCCTTTGCAAAACCCGCACTCAATAGGCCGGAATTGCGTTTCCCACACTTCCAAATCATGGGAAACGTTTTTTCTTTTGAAAAACCGCACTCGGTTGGCTGGAATTGCGTTTCCCATACTCCGGAATTTTAATTTTGGGAAGCGCGGTTTCCCAGAATTCGAATTCTTAATTATGGGAGGCGCAATTTCTTTTGAACAGCCGCGCTCAATGTGCCGGAATTGCGTCTCCGATAATTCCGAATTGTTGGAAACGCGATTTCTTTCGAAGAACGGCACTCGATGGGCTCGGAAGTCAAATTCTGGGAAATGCGGTTTCCCATAGTTCGAATTTCGACTTATGGGGCACGTTATTTCCCGTGGGAAAACCGCACTCGATGGGCCGGAATTGCGTTTCCCATAATTTACATTTTTGGGGGAATTGCAATTTCAGATGACCAAAAAAGGCGTTCGCTGGGCTGGAGTTGCGTTTCCCGTGGTTCCGAAGTCGAATTATGGGAAACGCTTTTTCCGGGATTTCGAATTCCGAATCATGGGACACGCAATTTCCATAGAAAAAATTGCTTCAATTTGCCGGAATTGCGTTTCCTATTTTTCCGAATTATGGGAAAGGCAATTTCCGTTGAAAAATCATTCGGGCTATAATTGCGTTTCCCAGCATTCAAAATTCGAATTGTGGGAAACGGGGTTTTCCGGAATCTGACATCTGAATTATGGGAAACGGAATGTTCTTTTGAACAACCGCATTCTATGGGCCAGAATTCGCGTTTCCCATAATTCCGAATTATGGGAAACGCATTTTTCAGCAACGGCACTCAATGGGCTGGAATTGTGTTTCCCATATTTCGGAGTTTGAATTTTGGGAAAGGCGGTTTCTTAGAATTCGAAATCTGAATTATGGGACATGCCTTTTTTTCAGAACACGCCGCACTTTATTAGCCCGAACTGCGTTTCTCGTAATTTCGAATTTTGGGAAGCTCTTTTCCTTTTGAAAAAGCAGCACTCGGTGGGCCGGAATTGCGTTTCCAAGAATTCGAATTCTGGGAAACGCGGTTTCCCAGAATTTAAATTCCTATAATGCCGAATAGTGGGAAACGCATTTTTTCTGTTTCTCTCTCTCTCTCTCCCTTTCTCTCTCTTTCTCTCTCTCTCTCTGTCTCTGTTTATATATATATATACATATATATATAGAAAATACATTTAATGGGCTGGAATTGCGTCTCCCATAATTGCGATTTGGAACGATGGGAAGCGCAATTTCTTTTTTTTTGAAAGACCGCACCCAATGGGCCGCAATTCGGTTTCCCATGATTCCGAATCATGGGAGACGCATTTTTTCGACAAGCTGTATTCACTTGGCTAGAATTGCGTTTCCCATCGTTCAGATTTCGAATTCAGAGGAACGCGGTTTCCCAGAATTTGACTTCCGAACTATGGGAAGCGCAATTGCTTTTGAGAAGCCGCATTCGATTGGCCGGAACTGCGTTTCCCATAATTCCGAAGTCTGGGAAACGCAATTTTCTTTGAACAGCGGCACTCGACGGGCTGGCATTGCGTTTCCCATATTTCGGAATTTCAATTCTGGGTAACCGCGTTTCCCAGAATTCGAATTCCGAATTATGGGAAACGCAATGTCTTTTGAAAGACCGCGCTCAATGGGCTAGAATTGCGCTTCCCACACTTCCGAATTATGGGAAGCGCACCCCCCCTCCCAGAAAAAAACATTGCACTCGATGGGCTGGAACTGCGTTTTCCACAATTCGGAGTTCGATTTCCGGGAACATGCGTTTCCCGAAATTCGGAATTCGAAAATGCAATTCCAGCCCATCGAGTGCGGTTTTTCAATGGAAATTGCTTTGCCATAATTCGAAATTCGAATGATGGGAAAACGCGTTTCCAGTGCAATATGTAATTGGAGCAGTCGTCCGGAATTGCGTTTTCTATCATTTGTATTTATGGGCAACGAAATCCCGGACGATTGCCGACGACGTCTCCTGAGCACAGCCGCGGGCCAAGCGGGCCTTCCCCGCTTCCGGGGCGAACAGGAGCTGCGGCGCCATTCGCGTGCTTCCCTCACCGGCGCCGTTCTGTGCGCCACCCCTGCCGTTACTCTCTTCAGGACGCGCCGGTTTTTTCCATTGTGTTGGCTTAGCCGCCCCTCCGCGGCCCACCGCCGTCGCCCCGCGGCGCCTCTCGTGGGCAGGGCGCACGTCCATGTCCACGGCCTTGTGGGCGGGGCCCCTGGGCCGCGAACCCATGGATGCGGGGGCGCTGTTTCGCGGATGCCCTGCGCGGAGCGTGCAGTGGAAGCCCATGCCAAGAAGCGCCTTGCTTGCCTCCAGGGTGTCCTCTGGGTGTCTTGGGTTTCTGTTGGTTCTTCTCCGGGACACGTGACACCAAAAATCAGTGGACGTCCCGGGGTCTCAGGGTTGGGTTCCGTGTGGGAGGTTCCTTGTGGTCAGGCCCCTACTCTACTGTATCCTTGCGACCGTACGGGGTCGCGCCCCCTGGAGTCGAGACCGCGATCGGCGCCGATGTGGATCTGTTGACTCCTGTGCTCGCCGCTCGTGGCTCCGCCTTTGCCGCCCCCCTGCGACCCCCATCTGGGGGATCTCCTTCGTCTGTAGCCTCCTTTTTTTCTTGGCGTGGGCGGAGGAGGTGGGCGAGGAGGCGGAACGAGGAGGAGGAGGAGGATGAGGAGGAGGAATACAAGGAGGAGAATGAGGAATACGAGGAAGAGGAGGACTACGAGGAGGAGGAGGGGAAGAGAGAGAGGAGGTGGAGGTGGAGGAGGAGGAGGACGAGGAGGAGGGAGGAGGAGGAGGAGGAGAGGAGGAGGAGGGGGAGGAGGAGGAGGAGGAGGAGGAGGAATACGAGGAGGAGGAATACGAGGAGGAGGAGGAGGAGGAGGAGGAGGAGGAATGCGAGGAGGAGGAGGAGGGAGCGCCTGTCCTCATCATCAGGGCAACTGCCCCTTCTATGCCTGCCCCTCTTATGCTCCCCCGCCCCGTTCCGCAGAGGCCCACGGCGATCACCTTCGGGGCCGGCGTGCTCGCGTGCCGACGCCCTGCGGGGGGGCGCTGGGGGAAGTAGGGGAGGGCTGGGGCCTACAGTGAAAACCCATGGCAAGAAGCACCCTGCTCGCCTCCAGGGTGCCCTGGGTTTCTTGGGTTTCGACGATTTTGCTATGGAAAGCGTGGCGCTCCCACACCAGACATCAGTGACCGTCCTGGGGTCTCAGGATTGGGTTTCTTGTGGGAGGTTCCTTGTGGTCGGGCCCCTACAGTCGGGGCCCTGAAGAAGGAACCCTTTTGGTTGGGGAGGGGCTCCGCGTTCCGTAAGTGTTTCGCAGCTTGCCCCAGTTTTCCCTTATGTTTCCGGTGGGAAATCGCAGTCGAACTTCTGGAAAACAGGGGCCTCGTTCCTTATTTCGGGTTCCTTAGGTCAAGGCCCCGACTGTACTGTATCCCGTGGCATCCGTCGGGGCCGCGCAGCCATGGCTCGGGGCGTGTGGATCAGCGACCGGCCTCGCCTCCAGCGCGGAATCGGCGCGCTCCGTCGCCAGGTCTGGCGCCCGCCTGCCGGGCCCACGGATGCCAGCGAGCGCCCGAGGATGGGCCCTGTGGCGCGTTAGCGGGTCCACTGGGCCTTGTGGGCCCTGGAAGCGGCAGGGCCGTTTTTGCACCGTTTCCGAGAAGGTGTCCCTTGAAAGTGGAAACGGCAACAAAAACGGCGACCGGACACGGCAAAGAAACGGCTCCTGGATTGGAGCCGGAGCCGGAACCGGTCAGAAAACGGCGACGGAACCGGTAAAACAACGGCGTCGGAATTGGTAAAAAAACGGTAAAACGGAACCGGTAAAAAAACGGCCTTGTCGTTTCCAGGGCCCACTAAGCCACTGGGTCCCCTGACTTCGGGGTGCTGCGAAGCAGCGCCGGCATAAGTTTTTGTTTACCACTTTCGCTGCCAGGGCCGTTTCTGTGCCGGCCCCTGCGGGCCCGCAGCAGCAACGACTTGCTGCGGAGAGACGGGTTCTTGAGGGATGGGGTCGAGAGTTTCGGGGGCCCGCGTCGCGAGAGGCCCATCGTTGGAGGTCTGGGTCTGTGCCCATCGCCGAGGGAAGGCATGGAGCTGCTTCTCCGGTCCTGATCTCGTGCAGAGTCGTCGTGCGGCCATCGTTCGCACAGGCCCCCGTGTTCGTCTGACAGATCGGTTGGCTTCTGGCCTCGTCAACGTTGCGGTGGAGTGAGCTCGTTTTGTTCAGCCGCCGTTCGCGCACCATTCAGAGCAACAAAATAATGGGAGCCTAGCCAGACGGCGCAGCGCAGTGCTTCACCCCACTACAGTTGAGACCCATGCCAAGAAACACCCTGCTTGCCTGCAGGGTGCCATGGGTTTCTTGGGTTTCGATGGTTTTGCCATGGAAAGCGTGACGTCCCCACACCAAGAATCGATGGACTCCCTGGGATCTCAGGGTTGGGTTTCTTGTGGAAGGTTTCTTGTGGACTGGCCTCCACTGTACTTCCGGGCGGATTCGGATTGCAAGGCCAGTGATTTGATCCTCCAAAGTGATGTTCTGATTGATTTGTCTGCATGCTCCTGCTGAGACATCGTCATGTGCGTGCGTGTTTTTGTGCACTGGCGTTGCCAGTTCGATGTGCTTGCTCGTGTAGCCTTCGTCATAACCCTATTCGAGTACGCCCCCCCTGGAACGGAAGTGGGACCGCTCCCCCAGTTTGATGCTGCACTGCGATGGTGCCGTGGTGGGCGGTGCGAAGATAACCGGCAGGCCCAGCGGAGCAGCCGCTAGCAAAGCAGCGCCCGGGAGGCAGGACTCAGCATCGTTGAACCTACCCGTGTCCCAATCCCCATCCCTACCCAGACCCCCACCATCTCAGCACTCCAGTTGGGGACATGCCCTTCGAAGCCCGAGAGAGACAGCCCATGTCCCCATCTTGGTGGGGGGGTAAGTCGGCCAGTGAGGCACAGGCCACGCCCAACGCCCATGGGGATAGGAGTCGGTCAGACGATGCTCAAAAGGAAGCGTGTGACCACGGGCGCGGGCGAAATTGTGTTTTGGCGATTTCGTGGACCGCTGTTGCTTTGGTATGGTTTTCAGCAGAGGCGGGACGAGGAGAGCACGAGGGACGACGATGGCGAGACGAGCACGGGGAGCAGTTTCGGCGCGAGCCCTGCGTGTGATCTGCTGAGAAAGGGACGCGAGCTCGGACGAAACATCAGATCGCGGCAGTACGCAGCAACTTACGGGGAGGGATTACGCCGTGGACGGTGCGAGCCGCGCTTCGCGCAGCGCCACACGCGAGCTTGGAAGACCGACGGCAGCACGGCCAGGACGCAGAAAAGAAGACCACTCTGGGCCCAGGAGGGGCTCTGGGCCCAGGAGGGGCTCTGCAGGGCCCACTTTGGTCCGATCGACCCGCTCCGATACGATATCGATGCTGGCCGGCCCGACCCGCTTCGATTCCGACGCTGCAGCGATCCGATGCTGCCCGGTGGCGCTGCCGTGCATCCTGGCACAGCCGATCCTCGGCGGCGAGCGAGGGGGGAAGTGAAAAGTAGAAGACCTTCTCAAGAGGCACCGGGACTTATCAGAAGCCCTCGCGCCCACAGAAGTTTGCTTCTCAGAAGGCTGGGGGACTTCGGAACCTTCGGAGAAGGCCTTCTCCTTCTCACTTCCCCACCTCGCTCGCCGCCGAGATCCGCTTCGACGTCGATCCCGTGCCGATGCAGCCCGGTCCGAGGCGCGGCTCGTGTCCGACCCGATGTCTGCCGATGCGATGCTGACTGGTCCTGGACCTGCTGTCGGGGGGCCCGTTCGTGGCCGGGGCTGGCCGTGGCCGGAGGCGGCCTGGCGCTCCGTCTCTGTGACCACCCTCCAGCAGTGGCGAGGCGTCCTGGCTGGCCCACAGCCCAGACCCCCTCGAGTAATGAAAAAATCACGACGGGAGGTTTTTCCTAATTTTCGGCCTCCGGGGGCCCTCACCGGGCCTCGGGAGCGTCAAAAAACGACTCAGGATGCAAAGCCGGTCATAGGGAAAGGGTCGGGACCTCCAGGGGTCGACGTAATGAAAAAATCATGACGTCGGGGGTCTGGGAGGCCCACCGAAGGGTGTTCCGAGGACCACTTGTGGTCTGCGCGGCATGTCCTCAGAGCAGGTTTGGCTGGGGCTGTCTTGTTTTGGCACACCGGGATCCCGTTCTGAGAGCACTGCATTGCTCGGGCCGGGCGGAAGGTGGGGATTGGGAAAGGGGGGGTTACGAAATCTGCCGCATGCAGCTGGTCTCGGCCCCGCCGCCGGGCCCATTCCTCGATACATGGGCGCCTCCCAGCGCCGGGAGGCGCCGGGAGAATCAGCTACGGGAGCTGATTCTCAAACCCCCCTTTGCTATCCCCCCCCTTTCGCCCAGCCCGAATTGTTCTGAGAGCACGTGTCGGTTCTAGGACCATTTCGTGGTAGGCCTACGGGAATGCCGGGGCGGGGTCGGTTCCGGCTCAGCACCCACCAAGCTCCCCAATCCGACCCGAGGCGGCGGCCAGCGAGGGGGGAGATCTGAAGGAGGAGGCCTTCGCAGAAGGCGGCGGTGCTTCTCAGACGCCCTCGCGCCCTCTGGGAAATGCTCTGCGTCGTCGGGGAAGGCTTCGACCACTGCTCAGAAGGCCGAGGGACCTCCGAGCCATCTGAGAGGGCCCGCCCCTGCTCACCTCCACCCCCGCCGCTCGCCGCCGACCGAAGTCCCCAGTTTGCCCTCCATTCCCAGTGGGGGGGGGAGGGGCGTCGGGGAACAGTGAAGGAACACATACCGGAGGGCACCAACTATGCACCAACACCGACCCTGGCCCAGGATCACCCCGGGCCCAGGATCGGTGTACATATGCCTTCTTGCGCAGGGCAGGAGGGCGTATGCACCGATCCTGGGCCCGGGGTTCTCCTGACCAGGACCGGTGTTGGTGCATAGTTGGTGCCTTCCTGACCTGTGGAGCATAGTTGGTGCATAGTTGGTGCCTTCCTAACCTGTGGTGCCTTCCTAACCTGTGTTGGTGCATAGTTGGTGCATAGTTGTTGGTGCCCCCACCCCCCATCCGGAATTTGGATCCTCGGACCGGGTCGGGTTGGCTCGGCGGGTAGTCCATTGGGCGCCTCTCGCGACGAAGGGGGCGGGGCCGGAGCCCCGCACCAGGGGTGGCGCGCGCGGGGGGCGGCCTCGCGCGAGGAGGCGGGGGAGCCTCGCGGAAGGCGGGGGCCTGCTCTGGAGCCCTCCCTACTCCTGCGACGCCCTCTGGGATCTGGACGCCCTCTTGGCGTTCCCTGAACGGCCCTGGGCCCTGGGTGCATTTACCCCACGCCTGTGCTTGCCTGCTGCCTGGGTGCCTTTTGTGAGGGTGTCGTTTTCTGCTCTCTAGGGGGGGGGGCGGGTGGACAAAGGCAAGACACCGCGCAGGAGACCTGCTCTCTGGACGCCCGAGATGGGTACGGAAAGAATGGGTACCATGCCCAACAGCAGTTCCTCTCCCTTTTGAGCAGGGCTCGCTGTCCACGCCGCGGCGGCTCGTGTCCATTCGAGACAGGAGGCCGCCTGCCCAACAGCGGCCGCTGCTGGTTTGGGACAACATTTGCTGTTGGGCATGGTACCCATTCTTTCGGTACCCATTTCGGGCGTCCAAATGGGAAGCCCCCGCGGCCTGCTGGGAAGGCCCCGGCCTGCTTCGGTGGCACTTCATGGGGGCCTGGTATACCCTCTGAATTGCGTCTTCAGCGTCCTTTAGCGTCGATCAGCGTCAGGAGTCAATGAGATAGCGCCGAGTGAGCATCGGCTAGCGTCGATTAGCGTCGATTTAGCGTCGACCCCCTCCGCCTTCCCGAGGGTCGCCTCTCCCCCCCCCCTGGAGCCGCCCTCCTGTGCGGGCCGCCGGAGAGGAGGGCGCCCGAGCCGTGTGGGCGGCCGAGGTGCCTGGGCGCCAGCAGCTGGGCGCTGGCCCTGGGGCTCCTCGACGAGGCGGTCCCTCCTTCATCCTCGCCGTACCAGTCTCCGTCCTCATCGCCATACCATTCGCCATACCAGTCTCCCTCCTCGCCATGCCAGTCTCCCCCCTGCCTCTCCTTGCCTCTCCCTCCCCTTTTCCTCCTCCTCGTCCTCCCGGACTCCCCCTCGCCTGCCCAGTCAGTCCCCTCGTCCTCCAAGTCACTCCCTCCTCTTCCCCCCCCGCCTCGTCCTCCTAGTCTCTCTCTCCTCTCTTCCTCTTTCCTCCACCGCCTCCCTCGTCTCTTCCCCTCTCCTCCCTTCCTGCTCGGCGCCCCGCGCAGATGCCGCGACACGCGGTGGAGCCAGACTGGAGCACGTCCAGCAGGCGGAAGCGGCGGGGTGGGGGGCAATGGCAGGGGAAGGGGCAATTGGAGGAGGAGGGAAGGTGCCCCGGCGGCCAAACTCCCCCCCTCCCCCCCTCGAAGGGGACAGAATGCCATGCACATATATTGTCGTAGATCTGTGCGGACTTCTGGGATCTGCGCTGGGGCTGGGCCCCCCCCCCTGCGACGCCGCCGGAGCGCGCCAGGGAGGGGGTTCCAGCTCGGAGGGCCAAGTCTACCTGTTTCTGGACGACCAATCTGCCAATTGGCTCAAGGGCCCCTTCAAAGACCCGGGCGCCCGCGTGCGGCCACTCCGCTGCCGGCGCCAGCCATGTCGGACGTGGACGAGCAGACCAGGAAGCTGCTCGAGGAGAGCGTGCAGGCGATCTCGCGCCTGCCGGCTGGGCACCCCGAGGGAGGCTTGTCCGCGTTCAAGAGCCTGGCGACGGGGATCAACAGGGCGAAGAAGGGCGACACGCGGAGGCTCCTGGACCCGCTGGAGCCCAAGGCCCCCGTGCTGGTCTTCCTGGTGGACCTGCAGGAGAAGAAGAGGCTGTACGCCAAGCAAGTGGGCAGCGTCTTCGAGGCCCTGGTGCACGTGGACTCCTGGCGGCTGGCCGTCCGGCTTAACGAGCCGCTGCTCAACCGCCTCCCCGCGGAGCTCCGAGAGGCCCTGGACGCGGTCCCCACCCCGCCGCCGCCGCCGCCCGCGGCCGAGCCGCCCCCGCCCTCGCCTGCGGCCGCGGCCCCGCCCGCGCTGCAGGCGGGTTCGGCGGCCGCGGCCGCGCCCGCGCTGGCGGCGCCGCCGCGCGGCGCCGCGCCGACGCCGACGTCCCCGGGCGCTGCGCCGGTGCCGACGGCCAGCGCCGTGAACCTTGCGGTGGCGCACGCGCTGGAGCGCATGGGCGGCAGCGACGGCGGGGTCGACGGCTCGCCCCGCGCGCTGCCGGCCGCCGCGTGCGCCCCGGGCTCGGCGGCCGTGCAGGGGAGCGCCTCGTACCACCTGACGCTCTTCTCGGAGGCCACCGAGAGGATGGCGGGCCTGGGCTACAGCGCGGCGGCCGACGTCGACGAGGCGATGGTGGCCTTCGAGAAGCTCTACACGGCCGTGAGCAAGATCACGCGCAGCGCTTCCACGGAGGACGACGAGGCTCTGGATCGGTTCGAGCCGAAGGGCGAGCTTCTGCGGTTTTTGGACGACTTCGAGGAGCGCAGGCGCCTGCACCGCGCCCGCGTGGAGTCCGTTCGGAGCAAGCTGAGGGAGTTCGAGGGCTGGAGGGCCCTCATGGTGCCCTCGCCCGCGGCCAGGGCGGCGCCGCCGCCCTCGTCCGCGGAGCTGCTCCGAGCGGCCCTCGCGGAGGCGGCCGCCCAGAGGGCGGCCGGCGTGCTGCAGGTGCGCGTCATCGCCGCCTACGGCCGGCCCGGGAAGAACAACTACGCCTGCCTCTGCGTGGCGGGCCGGGAGGACCAGACGACGCACACCGTGAGGGGCAGCAGCGACCCGCGATGGGATGCCGACGCCATGTTCGCGAGCGTCCCGTCGGCGTCGTCCGCCGCGAGCATCGAGATCAGGGACCCCGACCTCACGGGCCCGCCCGCGAGCGTGCTGCCGCTGGACGTGCGGCAGCTGCCGCTGGGCCCGGGGCGCCAGAAGATGCGCGGCGCGGGCGGCGAGCTGGAGGTCGAGGTCGCGTTCAAGCCGGTGGAGGGCTTTCGGCCGCCGCCGCGCACCCCGTGGGACGACGGGCCGGCGCCCGCGCCAGTGCCCGCCGCACGGCCGCCTGCGCCCGTGGCGGCGCGCTGGGTCTGGTGGCTCACGGTGGACCCGCACCACGGGCACCCGAAGCCGTACCCGCTGGAGATTGCCGGGAGACTGGAGAGAGCCTATCAGCAGAGGGAGGACTCGCTGGACCTCGGGGCGGACTTCTGGGGGGCGGAGGTCCACTTCCGGCCGCGGCTCGTGCAGAAGACCACGAAGGGCACCCGGGACGTGGGTCGGGTCGAGCTCGGCAGCGCGGACGCGACGGTCGCCGTCTTCGTGGTGAAGCACGCGGACCCGAAGGTCGGGTGGCGCAGCGCGGAGGAGGGGGCCGAGGGCGCGGAGAGGCGGACGCTGAGGGAGGCGGACGTGATGCCCAACGCGCTGAGCCTGTCTTCCGTGCCCCTGTGACCGCCGGCGGCCTCCCCCAGAGGAGGAGGCTGGCGCGGCGCCTGAGGTGCGAATCGAAGAAGACACGACGGCATGAACAGATGCACTTTCGAAGCCCCGCCTCTGACAGTTTACGCTCATGCCTTTCTCTGTGCCTCTAGCACTGACGTCTCCAGTACAGTTGATCAGACGGCGGCGGCCCTGTCTTGAGAGGAGGCGCGTGGCACTGGTAATTCCACGTCCGTCACAGGTTGGGATTCGCCGTCGGCCAGGTCCAATAAAAAAAAAACGACCAATCTGCCAATTGCCTCTCTCATTGTCTAGCCACAAGCGTCTGTAAAAACATTCGGGGTGGATTCGTCTACAGACACGTTCGGGTCCTGTATTTGCGGTGAGCGAGCATAAGCTGCACGACTGTTGCGCTCCCTCGGGGGAAAGGAAGTACGGTTCAGGTGATGCGGCCAACAACTTATGTTGAGCACAGCAGAAGGAAGGGCTCATCCTGATCCTCCTCTCTCGCTCTCTCAAAGCCGTGGCGCGGCTATCCCTCTCCACCGCCCGCGGCGCCGCCCCACGCGCGGCCGCGGGACCCATACCGCGGCGGTGCCGCCGCACGCCGGCGAAGGGAGGTTCCGACGAGGGGAGGAGCAGAGGGAGGACCGCGCACAGTCACAATATCTTAAAACGTGGAGGCAGGGGGGAAGGCACGGGTTGAGCGGCGGGGCCACTCAAGGGATGTGTCGTCGCGGTTGCGGATGACGTTGTATTTTACCTGTAGGGATGTGCATGGCGTATTCCGTTGGTGGCGCTGTAGACGAGGTAGCGTACTAGAGGTAAGCAGACTGGGTTGAGACAATCACGTAGTTGTACCCGGAGCAGTCTGGCTTAAGGTTGACCGATTTTGTTTTTGTTATCGTGAGGCTACACAAGAAGATCACGTGGTAGTTCTTGTAGGGCGGTAAACAAGCCTCTAATACTGATGTAGGGAATGACGATGCGTCTTTCGTATTCGTCGTAGGAGATGCGGGCCGCCTCGTAGACGGCCTCTATGGTGCGGATCCGCAGTTGGAGTTCTTTGTCCCATTTGTCCCGGTAGTTGGCTGCGATCTCGCGTTGATTGATCACGTAATAGGACCTCCTTGGGTGGCCGTCGTAGCTCGGCTGGATGCGTAGCTCAGGTGGCCCTCGGGACCAGCTTCTCGTATCGAGACGTTGTTTGACGGTCCTGGGGCCCAGCGAGGGTTCCCCAGAGGCCGAAAATAGCAAACAACTGTCCGTCATGATTTTGTTCATTGCCCAAGGGTGCTTGGCGGCCTCGGAGGGGAGGGGGCCGGAGGTGCAGCACGGCCGACGGCGGCGGCCGAAACCGCCGGCGACAGATCCAGGTGCGGAGGGCGCCCGTCGGGCGAGTCCGTCTGCAGCGCTGGC
>CAUYUJ010000693.1:0-30000 GCA_963575745.1 Prorocentrum cordatum
GTAGTAGTAGTAGTAGTAGTAGTAGTAGGAGTCGGCGTAGTAGTAGTAGGAGGAGTAGTAGTAGGAGTAGTAGTAGTAGCAGAAATAGTATTAGTAGTAGAAGCAGTCGTAGTAGTAGAAGTCGTAGTAGTAATGATAGTAGTAATAATAGAAGTAGTGGTTGAAGTAGTCGTAGTGGTGGTAGTAGTAGTAGTAGTAATAGTAATAGTAATAGTAGTAGAAGTAGTAGTAGTAGTAATAGTAGTAGTAGTAGTAGTAGTAGTAGTAGTAGTAGTAGTAGTAGTAGTAGTGATAGTGATAGTAGAAGTAGTAATAGTAGTAGTAGTAGTAGTAGTAGTAGTAGTAGTAGTAATAGTAGTAGTGGTAGTAGTGGTAGTAGTAGTAGTAATAGTAGTAGTAGTAGTAGTAGTAATAGTTGCAGCAGTCGCAGTAGTATTGCTTGTGGTATTGGTAGTGGTAGTAGTAATAATAATATGAGGATTCGTATCAGCAGTAATATAATAGAAGTTGTCCTAACACTGGTGATAGTAATCGTTATAGTAGTACTTGTAATAATAGTAGTCGTCGTCGGTGATGGCGTCGCCACAGAGGCTTCATTCCGGCCCACCCCTCTCGAGGATCGTGGCCCCCTGGCCCCACAGGGAGCCCCACCGAGGCTTCATTTCGGCATTCCCCTCTCGAGGATCGTTGCCCTGGCCCCACAGGGAGCCCCACCGAGGCTTCATTTCGGCACACCCCTCTCGAGGATCGTGGCCCTGGCCCCACAGAGAGCCCAACCGAGGCTTCATTTCGGCATACCCCTCTCAAGGATCGTGGCCCTGGCGCCACAGGGAGCCCCACCGAGGCTTCATTTCGGCTCACCCCTCTCGAGGATCGTGGCCCTGGCCCCACAGGGAGCCCCACCGAACCTTCATTTCGGCACACCCCTCTCGAGGATCGTGGCCCTGGCCCCACAGGGAGCCCCACCGAGGCTTCATGTCGGCACACACCTCTCGAGGATCGTGGCTCTGGCCCCACAGGGAGCCCCACCGAACCCGAACGGGAAACGGGAAACGTGGGGCCCCGCAGGGGCCCCACGTTTCCCGTCTCCCGTTTCCCTCCCACCCCCCCGGGGCCTCCAGGTAACGTCCTTACGAACAACAACAACAACAACAACAACAACAACAACAACAACAACAACAATCATTTAAGACTGGGGACACTCCGTTCTCACCAGTGCCAGGGTTTTCATAGGAGGCGGGCAATACCCCCACTTTTTGGGGGGGCCGGTTCAAGCTCTACCAAATTTCCAAACGACTCTTCGCCACCACCCACACCCAGCTTCCCGCCCTATGACGTTCGGACACTTCACTTCGTGGCATGCGGACGACCGTGGCTACTATTCAGGGGCCCGCGGCCGACGACGACGGCGTGCGCGCGCGAAGAAAAAACGAATGTGTCCCGCATGGTATTATTTGACAGGGATGATGGCCCTGGCAGGTGCGCAACCGTTGTTGCAGAAGTTCGAAAAAGTTGCTCGCAACAGCCCGTTTGACAGAAATGATAAAAAAGTGTGGGGTTTCCTACGAATCAGCAAGAGCGCGCGGGATGAAATTTTGACATTTTTTTTTTGAAAAACCATTGGTTTTTTGATGTTTTTATGTTAAAATCGCTACGAAAACTAAGGTTTGGGAAGGATTTGGTCTTGCGCGCGCGAATGTCCACTTTACCTTATTTTTTGCAAGGGATTCTTGAAGTTTGGTTATGTTAGAACAAGAAATGTCCACTTTAACTTATTTTTTGAAAGGGAAAACCGATCGTAACAACACAACCGGATCCGGACTCCCCCGTTTTGCCTGAGACTTCCTCACGAAAATGATGAAAATGAGGCTGCGGCCTAGGCGCGGCGGGGGGGTCGTGCACCAGGGGTCCCAACAATAATTATTCATTAGAAGTAATAATGTTCAACAACAACAACAACAACAACAACAACAACAACAACAACAACAACAACAACAACAACGGCCCCCGCCTGAGACTTCCCCGCATTTTACTCAGGAGTCGCGCTCTCGCTTGGGACATCCTTACAATGTATACAGGAATCGCTCTCTCGTCGCTCTGGAGTCGCGCTCTCGCTGGAGACTCGCTTGCAAGTTATTCAAAAATCGCGTTCTTGCGTTGGAGTTCCCCACAATTTACTCAAGCGCCGCGCTCCCGACACTCAGGCGCCCAGAAGTCGCGCTCACGCCTAGGACTCCCCCTCACAGCATACTTAGGAATCGGGATCTCGCTGCCCTTCGTGGCCCCGTTGCAGCCCTTCGTGGCCCCCTCGCTGCACTACGTGTCCAAATGCCATTCATTCTAGGCGGGGGGAAGGGGGGGTACGAGCTCGTCAACGCACCCCCAAGGCCTCCGGAGCGCCCAAACAGCCCCAAGGCAGCCCAACAGGGCCCAGACAGAGGGCCAAGACAGTCGAAGAGAGCGTCATGACGGCCGTGGATAGCCCCACGACGATCCAAGATGTGGCTTCAAGATGGCCCACGAGGCTCCCAAGACAGCCCAAAAGTGCATCCAGAGGATCGCCGAGAGTGCCCTAAGAGGCCAAAATCATCAAATTCCAATTGAGCAACGTGCATCTTCAGCACATTCGCATTTTACGTTGTGACAGAGAAGACGGCGGCCCAAGTGGCCCACAAGATCGTCCCAAGATGTCCCATGATGCCTCCAAGAAGGCCCCAAGACGGCCCAAGACAGCCCAACCCAGGAGGGGCAATCCGAAATGACATGCCGAGTCTTTCCCACTGAGATGGCCCCTCGAGCCCCCCAAGAGGCCCCCGAGGGCCCTCCAAGAGGCCCCTAGAGGCTTCCAAGACGCCCCCAAGAGCCCCCCCGGAGGCCCCCACGAGGCCCCCCAGAGCCTCCCACATGCCACCACCATATTCCAAGAGGCCCCAGAGAGGCATCCCAAGAGACCCTCAGATTCATCCAGGAGTCTCCCGACCCAAGGTAGAACTTCCACGATCGTCTCAACACACTCGCTCCTTGTGGGGGTCGGCGGAATGGCGCACGCCGCTTGAATAAGGCTGTGCGACGCTTGCACGGATGGGGGGCGGTCATTTCCGAAACGGAGCTCTCGCCGAGGGCTTCCTGAAACCATTTCGCGTCCATTGCAACATTGTGTCTCGACCACACGGATGCAGGGTGGCTCCTCTCCGTCAGGGAGGAGCTGCCTTTGGGCCCCTCCTTGCACTGAATGACCTCCCTTGTCACAGTCCTTAGAACTCCAATGATGGAGAGCGGCTTCCATCAAAGGAACGCTCCCGCCTGCACTACCGACCCATGGGGCGGCCATGTTTGAAGGGGCCCTGGGACACACAGATAAATAGACACAAATAACAAGATCCCCCAGATTTCCAATGTTTTTGAGGTTTTCGTCTTCCCCCCCACTTCCCATATTTCCCATATATTTTTGTAGAAGTCGACGATTAATTGTGTCTGTGTGTTCTCTTCCCTCCTGAATCTACCAAGGGGGAGGCGGGCGCCTCGCGCAGTGAGCAAACCTGCCTGTGGGACACGATGACGATAGAGGCCTCCCAGATGGGATCCGAGCACACGGGGTCGATGGATCGCGCCGCATCGCCGAGGCATGAGCGATGCATCGGCGACGTCGGCGACGGATCGGCGACGTTGCATCGTGGAGAAAATCGGGCTCCGCCTCGAGCCGCATCGTCGATGCATCGGCGATGCGGCGCGATCCTCCGACCCCATCTGGGAGGCCTAGATGGATGTAATGACGTATTGCGACATCGTTGTCGAATGTTGGCTTTGCTCTGGTCCCCCACCCAGACGTCCCCGATAGCGGCACAGCTTACAATAGGAGCCCGATCGCACGGAAGCTTCCACACGAAACCCAACCCTGGAATCTCATGGCGTCCCTTGATTGCTGGTGTGGGAGCAACACGCTTCCCATCGCAAAACCACCGAAATATCCAAGAAACCCAGGGCACCCTGGAGGCAAGCAGGGTGTTTCTTGGCATGGGTTTCCGCGGTGTGCTACACAACTAGGCTGAACCTAAACGGTGTTTCTCGTTTTCGTTTTGTTTTCCCTCGTTTTGTCTTCAATCGGCCTTTAACGCAAAACGACATCGAAACGAAAACGGCCCACGAAATCGCCAAAACACCGCCTGGGCCCACCCCTGCTGCACAATTCTTCCTCCGCCGAGCGCCAGGCGCGCCTGGTCCGCGTCGCCCTTGGCCACGGGGCCCGTTTGCCTCAACGGCACGACGACCCAGGCGCCTGCGGCCGCGGCCGCGGCGGGCCCCCCCGCGGCGCTCGGCCCGCTGCCCGCTGCTCGCCTCCGCCGCCGCCGCAAGCGGCTCTCGGCGGTCCCCTCCCTGGGCAAGAGCGGCGCGGAGGTCGGCGGCGGCTGCGGCTGCGGCGTCGTCGTGGCCGTCGAGGTCCGGGTCGTGGACGCGGACCTGGGTGCAGTCGTCGCCTGCGCCACCGTCGCGGGCGTCGTGGTCGTCTCGGACGTGGTGGTCGTCGGCGCCGTGGTCGTCATGTCGTCGATGAGGGAGGAGGAGGAGGAGGAGGAGGAGGAGGAGGAGGAGGAGGAGAGGAGATGAGGAGGAGGAGGAGGAGGACGGACGACACGACGAAACGACGACGACGACGACGGCCACGACGGCCACGACGACGACGACGGCGACGACGGCCACGACGACGACGACGACGACGACGACGACGACAGCCACCACTACGACGACGAGTGGCGGACTGCGGGGAGCAGCCCCGCGCCGGGCGCAGGGGCGCATGGCGCGCCCGCGGGCGCTCGCGGGCGGCGTGGCGCCGTGTCCTTGCCCTGTGGATGTCGTCGTCCTGGCCGTCGTCGTCGTCGTGGACGCGGCGGCGATGGCCCCCGTCGCTGCCCGGGGGCGCGCGCGCGCGCGCGCGGAGCGCGCGCCTGCGGGCGGCTCCCCGTGGAGGCCCTCCGCGGGCCAGAGCTCCAGCTGGCTCAGCCGGCGGTCCATGCGCAGCAGCGAGCGCCTACTGAGCGGCACCCCGCGCGCGGTGCGTGCGCGCGCCTGCGCCGCTGAGCGCCGCGGCCACGCCGACTGACGCAGGACTCGCTTCTGTAGTGCTCAGTTCTAGAGTGAGTGCCCACCTTCGCTCTGAGGTTAGGAAGAAGGGGCCGCACATGCACGCGCATGCCGCACAGTCGCGTGCACATGCCCCTGCAACCCTGCAGCAGTCTCAAAAACATGGCCGCACATGCGGGCACATGCCATACAGTCCGATGCGCACTTGGATGCACAGTCTGGACAAACTCCGAAAGCATAAACGCACATGCCCGCACATGCCGCAGAGTCGAATATTCGGTGGGGGACAGAGAAACACATGGGGGGGAAAAGGACAGATGAGAGAGGAAGGAGGAGCAAGGAAAACGAGGGAAGCAGATGTGGCTGGCGTTCGAGCGGCAACACCGTACCCAAATAAGAGACGTGGCAGGCGACAGCACAAATCGAACAACAAAGGGATGTGGCCAGCGCTCGAATGATGTATCACGCGAAGATCTCTCAGGCGAAAGTGGCCTGACCACCTGAGCTCAAGGCATCTCGGAATCCGCGTGGATATCTCAGCCGAAAGATGCCGAACATCATGGGGCAAGGCGTCTCCGAGGTCTGAGTTGCGAGCATCCCTCGGGCCAAGATGGCCTGACCACCTGAGTTCAGGGCACCTCGGAACCCAGAGTTGCAAGGATGTCTCAAGCGAAAGTGGCTGGACCACCATGGGGCAAGGCATCTCCGAGGTCAGAGTTGCGAGGATGTCTCAACGGACAGTGACCTGACAACCTGAGCTCAGGGCATTTCCGAGGTCAGAGTTGCGCAACTGTCTCATGCTAAAGTGGCCTGACTTCCTCAACTCAGAGAAGCTCAGAACCCAGAGCTGCGAAGATCTCGCGTGAAGATGTCCCGACCACCTGAACTCAGGGCAACCTGGAACCCAAAGGTGCGAGGATGTCTTAAAGGTAAGTGGCCAGACCACTATGGGGCAGGCATCTCCGACTCACAGTTGCGAGGATGTCTCAGGCGAAGAAGGCCTGACCACCTGAGATCATGGCATCTCGGAATCCGTTGCCAGGGTGCCTCAGGCAAATGTGGCCGGACCACCGTCGGGCCGAGCATCTACGAGGTCAGAGTTGCAGGGATGTCTCAGGCCAAGGTAGCCGAACCACCTGAGCTCAGAGCATCTTCGAGGTCACAGTTATGAGGATCTCCCAAGCGATGGTGACTGGATCACCATCATGGCGCAGGGCATCTCCTGGGTCAGAATTGGGAGGAGATCTCCGGCGAAACTGGTCGAACCACCTCAGTTCAGGGCATTTCCGAAGTCAGCTGCCAGGATCTCGACGGCGACGATAGGGGCGAATCGCCCAGGGGCGCGCATTACACGCATTCGCCCGGGAGCTTTCTCGAAGACATAGATCATCGGCGCACCTGAACACATGCAGTGCTCTCCCTTGAGCTATTCGCCCCTATCGTCGCCTCTGAGGCTCTGTCAAGCGACAAAGAGGCTGGACCGCCCACCTGGCGCCCCGCTCCTGGCGGCGAGCGCGGGCAGCGCAAGCGCTGCGCGCGCCTGCGCAAGGCGTGAGCGGGGGCGCCGGGCGGAGCGGGGCCGTTCCTGGCCTGGCCGGCCCCGGCATCCTCTCGCGCCCCGCGCAGAGCCCCGCAAAGCCCCGCGCAGCGTCTGCACAGGCCGAACTCGCCCGGTGGCCGACCCACGCAGGCGGTCATGCTGCAAAGATGGCGGGCGGCCCTGTGCGTCCCCAGGAGGTCCACGCGGGACTTCTCGAATCCCGTCGTCTCGGAGCCCCGGGCCCCGAGGGTGCCTCACGCGAGCCGGGCCCAAACACTTAATAACCGCAGTTTGGATTCCAGAATGTTGACGATGTCCCGAACAAATCGGGGCAGATCACCTCCGGTCAATTTCGCGCGAAGCGGGCCGCACCACTGCATCTTGGAACCCCAAGCGTTGGGGAGATGATCTAAGCGGCACGGGCCAAATCACCTCAACTCAAGGAATCTCGGAACCCAAGATTGTCAGGATGCCACACGCAAAATGGGCTGGAACCCCGAAGTATAGGAAGATCCCAAACGAATCGGGGCACGTCGATTCAACCCCAACTCAAAACATAATGGAACCTGGGTGTTGGTGATGTCCCACGCGAATCGGGCCTCCTCATCCTCGACCTCGTTCCCCCCTCCTGTTCCTGCGGCCGAGCCGAATAGGCGCGCCGTCAAGACATTTTAACAGGGAGCGCCACAAGCTCTGCGCGGCCACTGGACGACGACGCAAGGTCAATCACATCGGCGTGGCCCACGGGCGACAAACCGCTCCCATCAGCAGTGGGCGAATCAAGCGCGCAAGCCCCCCCAGCATACATGGCAACGGATCCCTTGCGGACGCAAAAAGCAAACCCCACGAAAGACTGCGAAGACCACGAAGCAATGGAGGCTCTTCTAAGGACCCCAAACAACTCCGAAGGCATGTGCGGGCCTGTGCGTCGGCATGTGCAAGCATGTGCGGACGCGCCTTGTAACGCATGGGAATGCATGTGGAGGCCTGCGGGGTCATCCGCAAGAGGATTGCACAAGCATGTGCGCGCACGTGTTGCTGGCACATCTGCAGTAATCATACACGTTCCGCGTGTGCAAGCATGTGCGCTGGCACGCACATGCTACTGCACAAACGGCCGCACATACACACCAAAGGGTATGGAATGTGCGGTGTACACGACGACTGCGGCGACTGATGACGACGACGAGGATGACGACGATGACGACGACGACGGCGAATGACCTTCGACAACCGACGACCGCCGGCGGAGCGGGACGGGATTACCCCTCACGCCCCCCGTCGGGTATTCGCGGGGACGCGGGAAATATTATAACGTCCGAGATGGCCCACGACGGCTTGAAGATAACCCCAAATACCACAATGTGGCCTCCAGCATGACTCGATATGACGCCAGGTGGACCAGCGCAGCGTCCAACATAATTACCCCGAGGAGGCAATCGTAATCATATGCCTCAGAGTGGCTCCTGGGGGTACGAAGCCTCCAAGGAATGCCCCCCGAAAGGCTACGCTCCAGCGGTGGCGTGCTGTGTGTGTGTATGTGTGTGTGTGTGTGTGTTCAATATTGTTGGGCGTCTCGCCCTTTAGCTTCCGAAGCCCCAGTATGTCCCCAGAATACCCCCAGAAAGCCCCAGAATATGCCCAGGAAAGGATCCCGGGCGCAATCCCAAGGCTTGTTTAGACACATTCCCTTGGTCCTGATGCAGACGGGAACGAAGGAAATCGACGCCCCGTGCTTACAGCGCGAACAGGAGTACTCGGCAGACCTATGGACGCGCACTCACCTTCAACCTCGGCAACACGCACGAGAACGCCAACGGAAACACCACCAAGAGGCCCCCAGGTGGACATCCCTGTGGTAACCCGAACGACACAGGGGACATAGTGATATCAATAGAAGCTTGCCCCGCAGCGAAAGAGGCTGCGTTCAATCCTCTCTCGCGCGCGCGCGGGGCGGCGCTCCCAGCGCGCCACGTTGAACAACGGCACTGCGAACCGAGAGGCGGCGGCAGGGAAACAGCGGAGAGAACGGCGAGGGAGGAGAGGAACAACCCAGCCTCAAGAGCACCCAGGAACGTTTTTTCTGGTTCCGACGGGGGGGGCGTACTTTCGACCCCTGCCCTTTTGATCGATGGTCGCCTGGATCGGACCCAGGTAGGTGGGGCCGTCCTGCGTGAGGCATCCTCCCCCCTTCCCGCGAAACCAGTTCCTCCTGCTCCCCCTCCACCACCACCGCCTTCATCGTCCTCGTGTTCCTCCTGCTTCCCCTGCTCCCACGCTCGACAATTGTGCAGGGGTCCATGCTCTCTCTCCCCCTCCTCCCCCTTTCCAACTCTCCTCCTCCTCCTCCGGTGACCTGGACGTCGTCGTCGTCGTCGCCGTCGCCGTCGCCGTCGCCATCACGCCGCCGCCGCCGCCGCCGCCGTCGTCGTCGTCGTAAGCGTCGTCGTAATCGTCGTCGTCGTCGTCATAGCGGCGGCGGCGGCGGTGGACGACGGGCGGGGAGCAAGGGCGGCCTCGGAGCCTGCCCGTCGAAGCAGGCCTCGACGGGGATGCCCTCGTCGAGTGCCTGGCGGGGCGAGGGGCGGGGGGGGGGGGCGAGGGGAGGTGGGTGGGTGGGGGGCGTGTGGGGCGGGGGGAAGGAGGAGAGGGGGGGCGAGGGCGGCGTGGGAGGGAGTCGGGGGGGGGGGTAGGAGGAAAAAGGCGGGGGGGCGGCGTGGGAACGGAGGGAGGAGGGGCGCGGGCGGCGCGGGAGGGGTGGGTGGGCGAGGGCAGGGGAGGGGCGGAAAGGAGAGGGGAGGAGCGGCGCGAGCAGGGAGGGGCGGCGGGGGGGAAGGGAGGAGGGGCGCGGGCGGCGCTGGAGGGCAGGGCGGAGGAGATCTAGCGGGGTCCGGCGGGCCAACCTCCAGGACATCGAAGAACGATTGACGGCGGCGATGAGAACGCACTACCTACCACCAGCTTGTCCCTGGGCGCTCAGGCGACGCGATGAACACAAACTGAAGAGCCGAAGCTGGCGGTGTCGCTCCAACTCCAGTGCGACCCTGCCGTGCACGCTCGTCGTATCGCGATCAGGCTGCCGGCTGCCGCCACGGAAGGCGGAAGGGGGGGGCCAGCGGGGGAGGGGAGGACAAGTAAGCGAGGGGAGGGAGGGGTGGAGAGACAAGGGGCGGAGGAGAAGGGAGAGGGGGAGAAGGCCAGCCAAGCGCTCCGGCGCCACATCTGACGTCCTAACCCTCCCTCCCAATCCATTTCGCTTGCGTGAAATCTTGTTGTGTTCGCCGAGTCGAATGCCAAATCAGATCAAATCACATACTTGCACGTCCAGCGCGCACTGCGGGACGGGGCGCGATGGGGCCACATGGCGAACAGAGAGGTTGGGCGACGTCCAGGGCGGAGAAAAGAGAAACACGCCAGAACAACGGCCTGTGGGAAGCAGGCATGGGAGAGGAGGAGCAGGGGAAGCAGGAGAAGGACTGGGAGGGGCAGGAACCAGGACAGATCAGGACCAAGAGGGCCTGGAGAAGAACGGCGAGGACGAGGCGGCCCCGTGCTCCCAGAAACGCGAGAAAATAGTGAGGTGGAGGATGATGGGGAGAAAACGGAGGCAACAGACGACGATGATACTGATGATACTGATGATGATGATGATGATGATGAAGATGATGATGATGATGATGATGATGACGATGATGATGATGATGATGATGATAATGGTATTGATAATGATGATGATGATGATGATGATGATGATGATGAGGATGATGGTGATGATGATCCCCCCTCAGCGGGCACCGTGCGCTGCACAGGAGCCGCCCCGCGGCCGCGGCCGCCGCGCCGAAGCCTCAGCCCCGGCCCGCCGCGCCCCCGCCCCGCCCCTCGCGGGAGCGGCTCCGCGCCCGTCCACAGGCTTGCAGCCGCACCGGGGAACCGAGCCTGCCACTCTTGCTCGGGTGCAGGCCTCGGCGGAGGCGCCTCAGCACCTCGGCCTGCCGGCCCTCCACGCGCCAGCCCGGGACACGGCGGGCGGGGCACTCCTGCGCGAGGCCCATGATGCGGGCCGAGCCCGCGCTGGCGCCGCACACGTTGCAGAAGACGTGGCCGCCGCACCTCATCAGGACGTGCGAGTCCTGCAGCTCGGCGTTCCACCACGCTGGCGGCGCCTCGCTGCCCCCCACGGCTGGCGCGAGCGCGGAAGGGGCTGAGGCAGGCTGCCCGCGACCGCCACCTCGGCCCCTGCCGTGTCCGCGGCCACGGCCTCGCCGCGCTGGCCCAGGCGAGGCGGGGGCAGGCGGCGGCTCCTCGGCAGCAGGGCCCTCCGGCGAGGCGGCCCCGCCAGCCGGCTCTCCGCCCGACGGCGCGGCGTTCACCTGCTGCCTCAGCGGCGCCTCGCCGCTGGCGGGCTCGCCGTCGCCGCCCCCCCCTTCAGCGGCGCCGTGCGGGCGGGCCGCCATCGCCGCGGCCACCGCCGGAGGCGCCTCGGCGGCGGCGGCGGGCTCCTCCGCCGCGGCGGGCTCGTCAGCGGGGGCACCACCTGGGCCAGCCCGCCCTGGCGGTCCCCCCTCGCGGGCGGGCTCGCCTGCCGTCGCCCCCGGCTGCCCCGCGCGGCCGGGCCGCCGCCGCAGCGGCCGCCAAGGCGAGGGCGACAGCCCCGGCCGCGCCCGCACCGTCGCCCGAGCCCCCGCTCTGGGCGGCTGCTCGGCCCCCTTGCACGGGAGTGCCCATGGCGGCGCAGACCCAGCAGCTCCAGCAGACCGACTCGCCCAGCAGCAGCGCCGTGCCATGGCGGTCGCAAGCGCGGAAGGCG
Organism: Prorocentrum cordatum; assembly: GCA_963575745.1. Classification (NCBI taxonomy): domain Eukaryota; class Dinophyceae; order Prorocentrales; family Prorocentraceae; genus Prorocentrum; species Prorocentrum cordatum. Next base: position 11,427 of record CAUYUJ010000693.1, read on the forward strand.
CAGTTGGGCCCGCCGACCCCGCAGGCTGCCATTGGGCGCTGTCGGCAACCCGCCCAAGCGCACCTGATCGCCTCAAGGCCAGGCGCCTCGAAGCCGTCGGCCGCCCGCAGCGGCGAGTCGCCCTCCTGCATGGCCTCCCCCAGCCAGTCGGAAACACATGTGGCGAGGCTCTCTGCGAGGTCCACCATGTCGAGCCGCTCCTGCGGGACGCCGTGGAGAGCGGCTCCCTCATTGGCTCGGCTGTCCGCCCTGGCGTTGCCCGCGCGCTGCCTGTCCGTGATGAGGCCGTCGCGGACGTGCTGTTCCGTCGCGTGCGCCTTCACCTTGCAGACCTGCACCATGGTGACCCCGTAGTCCTCGACGAGCTGCCAGAATTGCACCCACAGCTCGCGGTAGGGCCGACCCCACTCCAGACACCAGCGCTTGCCGAAGGCCCAGCCGTCGTGCACCATCGCCGAGTCGGTGTAGAGGATGAGCGGCCCGATGCCGCCTCGCAGGGCCTCCAGTGCCGCCTGCAGCTCCCCGGCCTCGCTGTCCTGGGGAAGCGGCCAGGCCACGTTGCCCCACGCCGAGCTGCGCTCCGAATCGTCAGCCCCCCACGTCGTGACCGCCGCCCAGCCCGCGCGCGCCAGCACCTTGTCCCTGGAGCGGAAGGCGGAGCTGTCGAGGAAGACCTCACGCTCGAAGACGGACCCTGGGTGGGTGCCCGAGCGTCTCACGAGCGTGCGAGCGAAAGGCAGCGGCGCCTCTGCTCGCGGGTCTGGCACCAGCCCGCGTGACCAGATGTGGTGTTCCTGGCCTGTGTCGGGCTCCGCCCTCTCCGCCTCTTGCAGCAGCGCGAATCTGGACCCGTCCGCCCGCTGCTGCCTCCGAGGCTCGTCGAGTGCTGGGCAACGCCAGGCCAGGTGCCGGACCGTGCCCGCCTCGTCGCAACCCCACGGGCAGCGGGCCGAGGAGGCGAGCGGAGGGGTGGCGGTTGGAGGCATCGTCGGGTAGACACTCATGCCGTCCAGCTCTGGGCGCTGAATGGGTGTGGGGCTGGGTGGGGAGCGCGCGTTGGAAAAACCGTTCGGCCGCGCTGGACGTGATCCAGTGTGGGGGGCCTCGTGGGCCGTATAAAGGTTGCACAGGACCTAGGACACTTGTACATCTAGAGAAAATATACCCCACGAAGCAAAAGTCGACGACTTTCCTTACGTCTTTGACAATTTTTTGCCTTCTCGCCATTTCGGCTTTCCGACACTCCGAGACGGACCAAGAGGTTCTCAAGATCGCCCCACGACGGCCCTAGAAGCCTCCATGACGGCCCAAGAGGCCCCCAAGACGGCCCCAAGACGGCCGAAGAGGGCCCCAAGAAGGTCCAAGAGGCGCCCCAGACGGCCCAAACGAGCCCTAATACGCTCCCAAGAGAGGCCCAAGAGGGCGTCCACGAACCGAATACTCGACCTTTCATCCCCGAGAGGGCCCCAAGAGGCCCCAAGAAGATCTCCAGAGGCCCCAAGAGGCCCCCAAGGGGCCCCCAAGAGGCCCCAAGGAGACCCCCAAGAAACCAAACATATTGTTTCCAAGAGGCCACGAGGAGACCCCCAAAAGGCCCCCAAAGGCCCCAAGGAGACCCCCAAGAGGCCCCAAGGAGGCCCCCACGAGGCCCCAAGAAGACCCCAGCAGAGCCACCCGCGCTAGTAATAGGGGGGCAGGCGGCAGAGGTCGAAGCCCTCTCAAAATGCGGCCGCTCCCGCCCGGCGGGTTGGGCCGTGCGGACCTCTCTGACGGAGTGTCTGGCACAATCTTCGGCCCCCTTCGCCAGAGCCCGGTCAAAAACCTCCCTGAAGTCCCTCCGAGGGGGCCCGACTCTGCCGCCGGACCGCCCCTCCCCCTGGGACCCTTCAAGGTCCAGAACAGCCCGGGGACGACCCAAGAGCGCCCCAAGCCGGTCCAAGAGAGTCCCAAGACGGTCCAAGAGAGCCTCCAGACGGCTCCAGATCGCGCCAAGACGCCCAAGATTGCCTCCGAACGGCCCCAAACGCCTCCAGGACGGCCCAAGAGGCCTCCAAGAGCAGCCCCAAGAGAGCCCCGAGAGACAACAATCATTGATTGTTCGATGGTTTTGGAAGGATTTTCGCGTTCTCGCCATTTCGGCTTAACCGACGCTCCAAGACGGCCCAAGAGGCCCCCGAGATCGCCCCAGGACGGACCAATAAGCTCCCGAGAAGGCTCCAAGACAACCCAAGAGGGCTCCAAGACGGCCAAAGAGGCCCCCGGGACGACCCAAGAGGGGCCCCAGGACGGCCCCAAGAGGGCGCCCAGAAGGGGAACCCGAATGAACATTTCGAGCTTTCGGTCCCAAGAGGCCCCATATGAGGCTCTAAGAGGCCCTCGGGAGGCCCCCAAGAGCCCCAAGAAAGCTCCAAGAGGCCCCAAGAGGGCCCCAAGAGGCTCCCAAGAAGCAGCCAGGAGGCCCCCAAGAGGCCCGTAAACTCTCCCGCCGAAGCCCCCGAGAGCCCTCTCGAGCGACCCCAAGAAACGCCCATGGGGACTCCGACCCAAAACCCAAGCACGGTGGCGGGATGGGTCGACGGCCATTTGATAGCTGGCATACTTTTTTGGTCGGCGGCTCCGAGGCAACGGACAGGGAGCGGAAGCGGCGTCCGGGTCACGGTACGGGGCTAATTCGCAAAGAATGCGTGGTGTGCACATGCACTGAGCAAAATGCTCCGCATTAAGGCGAACGCACCTAGGCGACAGCCAGATAGCTGGCATACGCGCCGCGTCACGACTTTCGATGCTGCGCACCAATTCGGCAAACTCTCAGGGAGCGGACGATGAGGCAGCCGGCGTCCTCGATATACAAAACAATCAATACACGCTGCCTCTGGAGGCCGTCCTGGGGGCCCTCTCGGGCCGTGTTGCGGGGTTTCTTGGAACAACGTGATACCAGAGAGAAACCCAAATCATAATCCTTTAGGGCTATAAGGCTATGGGACTATAGGACAATAGGGCCACAAGGCTATAGGGCTATAGGGCGATTGGCCTAGAAGGCTTTATGGCTGTATGGCTCTGAGGCTATAGGGCCATAGTGTCATAGGGCTATGGGGCTATAGGGCTATAGGCCGTAGGGCAATAGGGCTATACGGCTATAGGGCTATAAGCATGTAAAGCTATAGGTCTATAGGGCTATAGGGCTATAAGGCTATAGGACTACAGGGTTACATGGCTACAGGGCTATAAGGCTGTAGGGCGATTGGGCTGCAGGGCTAGGAGGTTGTAAGGCTATGGGCTATAGGGGTATAGGGGTATAGGGCTACAAGGTGATAGGAATGTAAGGCTATAGGGCTATAGGGCTATACGGCTATACGGCTACAGGGCTATAGGGCTATGGGGCTATGAGGCTATAGGGCTATAGGGCTATGGGGCTATGGGGCTATAGGGCTATAGGGCTACAAGGCTACAGGGCTACAAGGCTGGGCTATGAGGCGCCCGGGCACCTGGGCGGGCCGCGGAAATCGGTGACACACCTCACCTAACCATATGAATCCGCTGGGACCCCTACAGAGGCAAACTCTGATTGGGGAAATGTGGGCGGCCCTGGGGCCCTCTTCGGGGGCCTGAATGTCTGATGCATTGTTTGCGTTTGGGGGTTCTTTCCTGTTCTGGGGAGCTGGACCGTGTCCTCGGTCTGGTGGCTGTGTGGCTGCCTTCCCCGCCCCGCCGCCGCCTCGTCGCCGCCCGTCGTCAGGGTCGTCTCTTCGGTCTGGCGATTATGTGGCCGCCGTCGTCGCCACCGTCGCCGCCTCGTCGCCGCCCTCCGGTTGCGGTACATAGATTGCAACATACGAATGCTCCTTTTGTCAAGGATTTGGGATATCCCCCCCAGATTACCGACACACCCTGGGGATGTGCAAGTTACGTACGATTCAGCCCCAATCGATCATTCCAACAATGAGCTCATGCCATGCCAGCCCGGTCGGTAATCCCCCCGTCGTCCTCATCAAACAAAACTACGCGCACACCCGTCTATCAAACAGCGTCCGTTGCCAAACACCTTGTTATACAACAGCTGTGACGAAATGCGCATGCGCGCGTCGTTGCGCGCGCATTGCGGCATCCTTCAAACAGAAAAACCAACTCCCGAAACATTTCAAAATCGAACGCCCCCCAAACACATAAAACACATGGTTTTGCAACGTGACCGGTGACCAAAAAATCTCCACGCTTGAGGGAATCTCTCTGGAAACCACTATTTTCCAACATTTTCATCGTAGGCTTCTCAAGAGCACGCGTCGAAAACATTCGAACACCCTTGCGCGCGTGGTGTGGGCCACTCCCGCGCGTCGTCCGCGCGCGCATGTCGAAATCTTTCCGAAACCTGAATCGCCGACGCGTGGACACAATCATCGTCATCGGTTCGATCCACATCGGAGCCGTCAATTGCCTTGCCGTCGTCACCGTCATCGTCTTCAACAGCATCGTTGAAATCATCATCGGTCAGCCGTTGTCGCCGTTTCCATGATATTGTGCCCGCCCAAACACACCGACTCGCTCTGAAGTGCCCGCGCGCCCTGTCAGAATCGATGGGAAACCCCCGGCGATTAGCGCCACCGCGGCTGCGTCGGTGGCGCCGAACTACCAAGTGGCTATGCGATCGAGCCCGCGCGCGATGGCGCGGCCGCAACGACGCGCCAGCCAGCGTCAAGCAATCATGGCAATCGCCGCCGCATGGGTTTTGCAAACCAAATAGCGGATGGGTGGGTGGGATGACAGAGCGAGCAAAAGGGTATGACAACTCACTCCGAAACAAGTTAATACGATGTGTTGAAGGGGTTTTCGGATCGACGCCCCCCGGACTGATCGATTCCCCATGGGGACGTGCAAATTACGTACAAGGTTACCCCCGTCCGAAATATGAAGTCCGATCATCCCAGCGAATCCGGCGCCCCCACCTCCTCCCGGGAAAGAATTATGCGCGCGCGCCCGTTTAACACAAATCATCCGTTTCCAAAGACCTCTTGCGCAGAAAACTGGACAAATACGCGCGCGTCGTCGCGCGCGCGGGCTGAAAAATCCTTGAGAATTTCTAAGTCTCGCAAGGATACCAAATCGAACGACACGACAACATATCAAACACATCGTTTCATAACGCGGATGTTCAAAGGAAGCCTGCGCTCGCGCTCGTGCGAATTCGCATGAAAACCAAAAAACTTGTTTGAACATTTTCACGACGTGCTACCGAACGGACTTCGCGCGCGCATGTCGAAATTGCCCCAGCGCCCTTGCTCGCGTGTTGTCGAGAGAACCCTTTGCGACGCGCGGGGCGAAGCGCGCGGGCGTCGTCGCGCGCGCGTGCTGCAATCCATAAGACACCCTTAATGTCGTAGAAGGTTTTCAACACCACTGCCCCGAAAACATAACAACGCGCAATTTTGAAGCGCGGATGCTCAAAACGGAAAAAAAGGACTGCGCCCCCCCTCTTGCAGGTCCTGAAGGAAACCATCGGTTTACGAACCTGCTCGTGACATGCTACCGAGCGGGCCTCTCGAGCGCGCATGTTGCAACCTTGCCGGCGCCCTCGCGCGCGCGCTGCCGCAAAGTTGCTTCGCGAGAAAAACCGGCGCGCGAGCGCGCGTCACCGCGCGCGCGCGCCGGAATAGTTCAAAGACCCTTGGTTTCATGAGCGATTTTTTATCAACAAAACACAACAACAACAACAAAAACCGAGCGCCCCGAAAACACATGAAAACACGTGGCTCTGCAACGCCAGTTTTAAAAACAAGCTGCGATCACGCTCTTGCGGCTTCTAAGAGGAACAAATGGTTGTCACCATTGTCGTGATATTCTGCCAACAAGGCCTCTCGCGCTGCATGCCGAAATCACCCCAGCGCCTTCGCGCGCGTGCTGGATAAGGAACGATCCGCATCAAACGATGCCACGCGGGCCACTTGTGCGCGTCGGCCGCGCGCGGTGCCGAACTCCATCCACTATCTGCGTCGCTGGCGCGAGGGCGTCGTCTTCCGCGTCGGCGAATGTGATCAACGTCGGCGTCGCCATTGGCCCCGCCGTCCTCGTCGCCGCCACCGTCACCATCATCGCTGCTCTCTCTCAGCATCGCGTCTACCGCTGTCGGCGCCGCAAAGGTACCGTGACCCGCCCATGTCACCGACTCGCTGTGAAGTGCCCGCTGGGAATTGCCCAGCGGTCAGCGGCGCCGCGACCACGTCGGTCGCGCTGCATTTGCAGGCCGCTGCGCGCGCCAGAATGCGCGTACTAGCGCGGCTGCGTAGAGGCGCCAGCCAACGCCAAGCACCCATCGCAATCACCGTCGCATGGGATCGGCAAACCTAGTTGCGGGCGGGTGGGCTGGATGATTGCGCAAGCAGTGAAATAGACAACTCACTGCGACCAATGGTGCTTTCTCCTTTCCCAAAAAGAATTAGATTCTCCCCCCCGGATTCTCCGCGCCCATTTTAAGACGAAGCCGGGATCGGGGCAAAGTTTGACCGGGATAAAAATCATGCTCGGTTTTTCAAATCACCGGGGGCGCCGCCGAACGGGCCTGCCACGCCTTGGGCGCCATCGGCTTCGCGAGGGAAGGAATGCGCCCCGGCGCAGATGGGGCCACGGCGCGTATTTGGCCACGCGCGCGCCCGAGGGAATTCAGCGCCAAGCGCCTTTCACTCCAGAAGACCCGACGTCAGCAAAACAAACTTGAGGCCTCAAGGGGGCCCCAAAGAGGCGGACCGCCCAAACAATCACGCAACCAACGCAACGAAAAACACCTGTAAATATCAAAAAGCGCAGTACTCAGTGACCTCTTCGGCCGCGCAACACCGCGAGAATGCCCGAGAAGGCATTGGAAAAAGAGCCCGCGCGCGGCCTGGCGACTTCCCCGCGCCGCCCCAAGGCCCCCGAAACGCGCCGAAATAACCGCAAAGAAAACCCCGGAAAGTCTTTGGAAGGCCCCCGCACCATGCAATATCCGCCACCGAATCATCTCGCGGACACCTAGCGCGCACGCGCGGGCGTCCACCATGGATGCCCAACTCCGGTTTCGGAGACAATCGCGCGCAAACGCCCGGGGGCTTCGGCGACCTCGCGATTGGCCCAGGGGCCCGCGGGCCCCAAAGAATCGAGGACCGAGTTCGCGACTCCGGAAGCATCGGGCGCGGCGCCAGCCAGTCGCTCGTCTCTGGCTGACAGTGGGGCGCCTGGAGATCCGGTAAAACCTGAGGAACCGCTTTTCAGAGATTCACAGAACCAGAAAACGGGGCGCGCCAAATTCTCGCGTCCGAACTTCTCTGAGAATCTCTGAAAATCTCTGAACTAGACACCCCGCGCGAAACATTCCCATAAACCCAAAACCTCGGAGCTGGCCAAAACTCTCTGAGAGTTTTTCGGCCCGCGAAATTTGGCGCGCCCGGATTTCCCGTTCCGAGATTCTCTGAAATCGGCCTGCGGCGGCGCCCAGCAGGTCCTCACGCGCCGAGGGTGGGGGCCGTGGACATCGCAGGCCGCGATGGTCCCGACCACGAGGTCCTTCCTCCTGCCCCTCGACGAGTCCACGCTCATGGACACGCTCTCTGCGCTGAGCGTGGACCGCGCCATCCGCCGGTACTTCTGCGCGACGACAGCCAACTGGCCGACGACAGACAAGGCGATTCTTTTCCGAGCTGCGCGTGCCACCGAAAACGTGCAATAGCCCCGGGCTCGGGTAGAAACACTTTCGAAGCATTTTCAGGCCGCCAGCGTCGTGGCCGCCGACCCGCCGCGCGCCGACCGCGAGACTAGCTGGGCCCACTACGTCCACGGCGGCGGGCGGGCGCCCAAGAGAGCTGTCGCGACGGTGCGCGCGGCGGGGCGCCCGCCCCACTGCAACCGCGCATGCGGCCTCCATGGCGCCACAGGCGTAATATGCGCGACGCGCTCTCGGGCCCCCCATCAACGCATCGACCAGCGCCCAAGCCCCTGAAACGCAAACCTACTGCGCCCCCCGTGCAAGCCGCGCACCCGCTCCCAATGCTCGTGCACGCCAGCTTGTCTGCCCGCCCTCAACAGTTTAATTGAGCGCCCATGCGTTACTTGGGCTCCTCAAGCCCTCGAAAAGTCCTTGGGAAACTTCTGCGAATGCGCGCGCTGCGCTCCACAATTCGGCGTTCTATTTTTCTTTGGAACTCTCCCAGAATCTCTGGTTCCGATATGTCCCGATCTTCCGCTCAACTGACATTTCCGCGCGGCAATGCGCGGATGACTCTGCCCCACCGTCCACCCGAAATGAACTCATAGTATCCCAGCCAGGCCGGCACCGGCCCCCCTGCCAACTTTTCTTGTGCGAGGCAGTGCTATGCTCGCGCGATCGTTTTGTATTAAAAATATTTACTATATATGACATCAGCTTTCGTTAATCCAATGCAACAGAAATGAAGAAGTGCACGCGCGCGCGTCGTCGCGCGCGCGCATGTTCTTCAAACGCATGGGGCGCTGTAAAGGGTTCAAGTCGAGTCCAAACAACATACTTATATGTCCATGCACATATATACATATAGAAAGAGAAGAGAAAACAAGACATGGTTTCGCAACAGGAATTTTCAATCAAAAAACCGTCGCTCGCGCTCTTGCGAATTCTGCGTGCACCCACCAGTTTTCCATCATGTCCATGAGATGCTACCACGCGGGCTTCGCGCGCGCATGCCGAAATTGTTCGAGCACCCTTGCGCGCGTGCTGTCGTAAGACTCCTTTGCAACGCGTTGGGCGAAGCGCGCGCGTCGTCGCGCGCGCATGCCGCAATCCATCAAAAACCTTACGTTTCGTAGCGACGTCAAAACCGAGCGCCCCGAAGCCATATGAAAACTCATGGCTTCGCAACAACAGTATTCAAAAAAACTGCGCTCGCGCTCTTGCCAATTCTTCCAATCAAAACCATAAGAACTCATCATTGTCATGGAATCATGCTAAACGGGCCTCTCGTGCCGCATGCCGAAAACATTCGAACGACCTTGCGCGCGTTGGGGATCCGTCCAATACAACCACGCGGGCCACCTGTGCGAGTCGGCCGCACGCGCATGCCGACCTCCTTCCAAAACCTTCATCGCCGACGCGAAAGCATCGTCATCCTTTCCGGCGGTGTTGATCAACATCGGCGCCGTCATTGGCCGCGCCGTCGCTGGTGTCATCATCGCCACCAGCACCGCTACTATTATCATCGCGTGTGCCGTTGTCGTCGTTGCCATGATACCGCGCCCGCCACAATCGCCGACTCGCCTCGAAGTGCGTGCTGTGATGTGCCCAGCGGTCAGCGCCACCGCGGCCGCGCCGGTCGCGCCGCACTAGCTGGCCGCTGCGCGCGCGAGCATGCGCGGGACAGCGCGCCCGCAGAGATGCACCAGCCACTACCGGGCACTCGTGGCAATCGCCGCCGCTTGGATTTTGCAAACCAAGTTGCGGGCTGGTGGGTGGGATGATTGCGCAAGCAGTGGAGTTGACAACTCCCTGCGAATAGAAATTTATTCTCCTTTCTAAAACCAGAATCGGATCTACCCTCCCTGGCGTTATCGGTGCCCCTTTCGGGTATGTAAATCATATATGAAACTGACCACATGTCCATCCTAAATATGAACTTGCACAATCCCAGGCCGGCCGGTATCCCCCCCCTGAGGCCCCTTTGAATAGAAAAAATAAAACAAAACACTATGCGGTGACATTTTTTGATCGAACATAACACTTGTTCACGAAACTCTTGCAAAAAACTGGACGAAGTGCACACGCGCGCGTCGTCGCGCGCGCATGCCGAAATCCTTCAAAAACCCTCGGTGCCAGAAAGATTTCGTAATCGAGTTTCCAAACCACATACAAAAACACAAGGTTTCACAACACTGTTTTGCTAAAAAAGCTTCCACGCGAGCCCTTCCGAAATTTTAAGCAAACCATGCGTTTTTTTGTTCCTCAAGATTTTCACAAAATGCTACCAAACGGGTTTCGCCCGCGCATGCCGAAATCTGTCGAACGCCCTTGCGCGTGTGCCGTCGCGAGAACCCTCTGCAAAAAATGAAACGAAGTGCAGACGCGCGCGTCGTCGCGGGCGTATGCCGAAAACCTTCAAAACCCATCGGTTTCGGAAGGAGTTCAAAATCGTGTGTCCAAAAAACCTACGAAAACCCAAGGTTTCGCAACACGGGTTTTCAACAAAGCGTGCGCGCGCGCTCTTGCGTCGTCGTCGTCGTCGTCGTCGTCGTCGCCGTCCTCCCTCCTCCCGCGTCGTCGTCGTCGTCGCCGCCTACGTCGTCCTCTGTCTTTCCTCGTGTTCGTCGTCGTCGTCCTCTTTGGCGTCGTGGTCGTTTCCGTCGTCGTTGTCGCCGTGGTCGTCCTTCCTCCCTATCCCTCGTCGTCGTCGTCGTCCGTCGTCGGCGTCTCGTCGTCGTCCCTGCTATTTCGTCGCCGTCGTCGTTGTCGTCGTCGTCCCTCCTCCCTCGTCGTTGTCGTCGTCGGCGTCGCCGTCCTTCCTCTTTCTTCGTCGTTCGCGTCGTCGCCGTCCTCCCTCCTCCCTCGTCGTTGTCGTCGTTGTCGTCGTTGTCGTCGTTGTCGCCGTCGTCGTCCTTTCTCCTCCCTCGTCGTCGTCTTCGTTGGCGTCGTCGTCGTCGTCGTCGTCGTCTTCGTCGTCGTCGTCGGCGTCGTTGTCGTCGTCGAAGACGTCGGAGACGTCGTCGGTGTCGTCGTAGTCGTTGTCGTCGGTGTCGTCGTAGTCGGTCCTAAGAGGTTTTGCAAACCAAGTTGCGGGTGGGTGGGTGGGTGGGTTGTTTGCGCGAGCAGTGGAGATGACGACTTCAAGCTCAGCAGAGTGGATTGCACCACATAAATTGCACCACGTCGATTGCACCACATTCTTTGCACCACGCATAGTGTTCCACATCGGGTGTACCACATAGATTGCACAATTTTGGACTTCACCACACAGATTGCACATCCGAGGTCGCTTGCAACACACTGTTTGGGGTCCACGCTGGCTCACACAGCCGCGATTAGATGCGCGAGTACATACACGTGATGAAATCCATCGATCCCGCCCTCGGGCGTTGGCAGAGCTGGGTTTAGTGGGACGTGGTTTAGTGATACGTACTGGGGGACGCCCCCCCCCACCCGGTTCCACTAACGGGAACTGCCGTCACCCGAAAAACACCAGCTGCGGCAGACAGACCTGGTTTAGTGACTCTGGCCAATTGAAAGGCTCTGGGGCCCTACCACTAACCGTGTCCCCATACCTGGGGTCCTGGCTATACCCGACGCTCTCGCAACTCACCCACGCTGCTCCGCGCGCTCGCACAGCAGGCGGGTGGCGAGGGAGGCTGCCACGTCGCCGGCGAATTCGCGGAGGAGGCGCTGGATGTTTCCCCCGCTATCCTGGCGGTCGGACGACTGGGGGTGCTCCCCGGTCGAAAGGGGGGGGGGCAGGGGGGAGAGGTGTGGGGGGGGTGGGGGGGGCTCCCCACTCGGAGGGTGCGCGGGTGGTGCTCCGGAGTGGGAGGGACAGGGGGGGGGGACAAGAAGGATACGGCAACGGAGGGCGAGAGCGAAAGGAGAAGAAGGGACTGAGGGAGAAAGAAGGGAGAGAGGGAGAGGAAGACGAGAACGAGCGATAGGTAATAGGTAAAAAGGACACGTAACGAGAGAAGAACGAGAGAGAGAGAGGACAGAGAGAAAGAGAGAGATCGAGAGAGAACAAACAACCCAGTAACTGTATACATGTATATATATATATAGAATTATATTAAAACCATCGCGCGCTTCGTGCGTGCTCAAGTTGTAGCGAGCTTCTTGGGGCCTCCTCGGAGCATCCTGGACTGCTTCTTGAAGTCGTCATGGGACCTTCTTGGCATGTCTCCGGGGCCTTTTAGACATAATGTTGAAGCCTTTTGGATGCCGTCTTGGGGCCTCTTGGAGCCTCCATTTTTGGGCTTCTTGGGGGCCTCTTGGGGCCTCTTGGGGGCTTCCTGGGGGCCTCTTGGGGCCTCTTGGGAGCATCTTGGGGCGGAGAGCTGGATGTTTCGGTTCGTGTTCCCTCGCTTAGGCGATTTTGGGGGCCTTCTTGGGATCCTCTTGCGCCGTCTTGGGCGGCTCGGGCTCTCTCGGGCCGTCTTGGGGCTCTCTTGGGGGCCCGTCTTGGAGCGGCTTGGGGAGCCTCTTGGGGGGTGCTTTAGCGCCGGAAACACGAAACAGCGAGAATGCAAAAAACATTAAACACATTCAAAATCAACGATGTTGCCCTCTTGGAGCGCTCTTGGGCTGCATCTCGAAGGCCTCTTGGGGGCCTCCTGGGCAGTTGAAAACGCATGGTGCATCGCCAGAGACCCCTGGACGGCGTCTTGGGGGTGTCTCGAGACCGTCTGGGGCCGCTCGGATTGCTGTCTGAGGGCTCCCCGGGGCGATTTCAGCCGTCCCAGAGGCGGGCCCGGGCCCCCGGCCCCACATTTGCGGTCGAGGCCGACCTGGTCCCCGATTATATGCACAAAGAATATTAAAGAGATAGGAAGGGACGGATGGAGGGAAATTGAAGGACGGGAAACGGAGGACAGGAAGGAACCTGAGGGAAGCACGGAGGGAAAATAATGGAGGAAAGGACGACAGAGGGAGGGAAACGGAGGAATGCAGCAGTTGAGGCGGGAGGGAGGGGCGGAAATGTGGGAAGAGGGAGATACGGAGGAGGGAGAAACGAGAGAGAACGAGGGGAGGGAGAGAAAGATAAGTGAGGGAGGGATAGAAGTGGACGTAGGGAGGGAGGAACGGGAGAAACGTGGGAGGGAAATGAAAGGAAGAACAAAGGCAGGGAGGACAAGAAGTGAAGGGATGAGGACAAGTGAGGGGAGGGAAGGGAAGATCGAACGAGCAGTGGAGGCGGATGGAAGGAGGAATGGGTGAAGGAAAGAAGGGGCGTGGATGGACGGAGGAAAGGGCGCGGAAAAGGGGGTGGATGGGCTGTGATATGGGACAGGAGGCAAAGAAGAGAGAAACATAACGACGGACAAGGGAGGATGAACCCTGAAAGAACACCGATCTTTGAATTTAGCCTGCCCACGCCATAGGGAACGCACATACCAACCTATATGCCAGACGTTCCTCTTGCTGATCGTCCCCCATTTATTCACGGGGCCCCTGCTCTACATCCTGCTGCACCTGAGGGGAAGGGAAGGATTACCTCCCCTCCTCCTTTCACGAATGCATAACATGAACACCACTTTCCTCTCTCCTCTGACTCTGTCCGAAGAGTCTCCCGTCCTCCCCGCATCTTGTTTTCTCATATACAAGACTTCATTCGTTGTTTTTGTTCCGATGTGTTTTTTCAATGTGGTCGTTCCTGGTTCTTCTAAAATGGTGTTCCCGCCGCAGCGCCGCCCTCATTTTCGCGCTTCGGCCATTCAAAATCATGCTCCCGCTGCAGCGCTGGCATCGTTTTCGCGCCTCCGGACGGCACTTGGCATTCGAAAGCATCCACATCTGGCAAGCACGGTTGCGGCGGCATTCCGGACAAGCCCTGTCCTCTCGTCGGACAGGCCCTGTCCTCTCCAAATCATCCGGTGCCATGCCGCGGCATGCAATGCGATGCTGCGTTGTGCACTGCAGTGCGATGCCATGACTTGCATTGCTATGCTTTGCGATGCAATGCTTCACTACGCAATGCCACGCCATGCAATGACATTATAAGCTCTGCCGTGCTCGTCTACGCCATGCTTTCCCATCCATCGCGTACCCTCTTGGGGTCATTACCCTGCTCGGCATCCGATTGTGCGAATAGATCGGAGAACATCGCCATAGTAAGGGATGGGAGGGAGGGGTAGGACGTCATATTTGACGCCAGCGCATCTAGCTTGCCCCCCCCCCCCCCTCCTCCTCCACCAATCGCCTCCCCTCCTCCTCCACCCCCGCCCCTCCTGCCCCTCCCCCTCCTCGTCGTGCTTCCCCGCCTCCTCGATCCTCTCCCCTTCCCCCTCCTCCTGCGGGCATCCTTCCCCTCCTCTCCTCCCCATCCGCCTCCTCCACCCGACGTTCGGCCTCCTGCGCCCCCCCGCTGCCGCTACCCGCTCCGCCAGGCTCCTCCCCGCTCGCCCGTCCTCTTCGCTTCCACCAGCGCTTCGACACGCTCCCAGGCAGAGGACACGGGTAGACGGTCGGCGCAACCCACCGTGCCCTCCGTTGTCTCCGTCTCCTCCTCCTCCTCCTCCTCCTCCTCCTCCGGCCTCTTGCCCATTGCCTCCTCCGCCTCTTCTGCCGACTCCTATCATGCATATCCTCCTCCTCCTCCTCCTCCTGCTCCGTCCTCTTGCCCATTACCTCCTCCACCTCTTCTGTCGACTCCTATCATGCATATCATTTTCTCCTCCTCCTCCTCCTCCTTCCTGTCTCCCTCCTCACTTCCCTCATAGTCATCATCATGACCATATGTGCTGCTCCCCCTCTCTCTCTGTGTCCTTCTCTCACTCTCTATTGCTCTCTCTCTCTCTTTTTCGCGACAGTGACATATTCGTCCTTCTCCAGCCTATCACCCTGAAGCACACGAACCAATCCGACGCCCACACACCGATGCCGCAGGGGACCAAGACGATGGGGACGCGTAACAAAACCATGCTCAAGCGCGAGCTCCTCCTCCTCCTCCTCCTCCTTCTCCTCCTCCACTTCATACTCTGTCATTATCCACTTCTCTCCCCTCCTGCTCCGCCTCATCCTACAGCTGCCTCTCGTAATCGTCCTCCGCCATGCCCTACTCCTGACCCTTCGATTCTTATCTGCTCTCGTGGTCAAAAACTGCAACGTAAGAAAACACCTGCCACTCACAGAACGCCTGCAACACAACACCCCCGCCGATGCTCCGTGTGAGCAAACGAAGAATACGAATGCGAGGCAGGAGGGGAGCTTGAGGAGGGAAACGTCGAGAGGAGCATGATGGAATTTGAGGATGAAGTGAAGGCGCAGTACACAAGATCAATGTGGAGGGGCCTGGAAGCTGCTTCAAGATGTGATGGACGTGAAAGAGGAGGGAGGAGTGCAGTGGGGCGGGGGAGGGAAGCAGGGGGCGACGGATGGGGTAGAGGGGACGAGGAGGACGAGGAGAGCGAGGGGTGCGGGAGGAATTGCTGCAGGCGCGGGCGGGGAATTTGCGAGAGAGGAAAGGTCTTAACGGAAACGCCCCCAAATCCTCGAGCCCCGGCCCTCGATCGGCGGCGGCGACAAGGACGACAATGATGACGACGGGTCGATCGGTGGCGGCGGCCGACAACCCAGAGATCCGATGTTCTGATCCCAGGGCGCACCCCTCACGCAGATTCGTGGCCTCGGACTGCCAGAAGACTTTGCGCGACTGTCGTCGTCGTCGTCGTCGTCGTCGTTTTGAGATCAATATCGCCGTCTTCGTCATCGGTATCGTCGTCGTTTTGAGATCAATATGTCTTGGGCCATGGGTGGGTGGGACACGTCCAACAGGCATCAAGTATCGACCAATCGGTTTTTGATCCCGAAAAATCTGTTGACGATCCTGGGGGCCGGGCGAGGGCCTCCGGACAGAGGCCGAGAACAGCGAAGCACCACCATCTTGTTTGTCAATGCGCTGGATCTCCGGGAACGACAGCAAAGACGACGACGACGGCGACGACGACGACGACGGCGACGGCGACGACGACGACGACGGCGACGGCGACGACGACGATCGCGACGACGATGGCGACGGCGACGGCGACGGCGACGGCGACGACGAGAGCGACGACGATGGCGACGGCGACGGCGACGGCGACGGCGACGACGACGACGACGGCGACGACGCCGACGAGAGCGACGACAGCGGCCCCGTCGGCGGCGACGGCGCCCTCCGAGCCGCTGCCCCGGCCGCCGAAGGGGGCCCCCGCCGGAGCAGCCCGCCGGGGCCCGGCGGCGGCGGCGATGGCGACGATCGGGGATCTACCCAGAGATCCGACGTTCCAACGAAGGAGGAGGAGGAGGAGGGAGGAGGAGGAGGAGGAGGGAGGAGGAGGAGGAGGAGGAGGAGGAGAGGAGGAGGAGGAGCAGGAGGAGGAGGAGGAGGAGGAGGAGCAGCGCGTTGTGGCGATTGGCGATGGCGGCGGCGATGGCGACGTTCCAACGAACAGTGGGGCGGCGGGATGTGGGCTGTGTTCGGCCTCTGGGGGCCCTCGCCGGGCTTCAGGAGCGTCACAGAACGAGTCGGGGCGAAGAGCGGACCCTGGGGAAGTGGTCAAGACCTCCGGGGCCCGCGCATCAAAAGACCTTGGAGCAACTGGATGTCTGGGTACTGACTCGGGTCAATCCAGACCCAGGTCAGTCAGGCCCTGCAAAATCCTGCAAGATCCTGCAGGGTCCTGCAGGAGCCTGCGCCCAAGCCTGGGGTCAATGCAGCCCTGGCTCTGCAGGATCCTGCAACATCCCGCGCTCGGACTGGCCTTCGGTCGGGCGTGTCCCCCTACAGGCGGATTTTGGTCGAAAAGTTAGGGAGACTCGCAAAATACTTCAAAAAGATCAACAAATAATCAAACATTGGTCCCCCGATTTTTTACTTGTTGGGGATTTCCCTCCTGTAGAGGGACAGGCCCGACTTCAGACTGGCCCCCTGTTGCATTGACCCCCGTCGCTGGAGGCCCCGAGGCGACGTCGACGGCCTGCTGCCGGTCCTCCTCGCGGCCCGCAGCATCTTCTGTGCGCGCGGGTCCGACTCGGCGGGGGAGGGACGGGCGGGGGCCGGGCAACCGCTCTGTGCCGACCATTGTGCGCGGCTCGCCTCTGGGTTTAAGTCGGGCCTGTCCTCCTACGGGGGAGTTTTGGACGAAAAATAAAAAATAGTCAAAAAATACCCCAAGTGGCAAAAACATATTCAAAACATCGTCCCCACACTATTTTTGACTATTTTTGAACATTCCCCCTGTAGAGGGACAGGCCCGACTTAACTCTGGGTCCCTTGCCGCCTTGCTGCTCCCTCCTCCTTTCTCACGAGCGGGCATCAGCTGCGCAGCTGTTGCGACAATGAGATGGAAACCAGAATCCACCGACCCTGTCGGCGTGCGTGAGGCGCTTGCCTGTTCAAGTCGTCGTCTCCGTCCGTCGTCGTCTCCGTCGTCCCCTTTTCCCTGCACCCTCCTCCTCAAGCCCGTCAGCGAAAGAAAAGTCTGAGTGGAAGGGAACCCCCCTTCCCTTTGATCCCCTCCCCGTCGGGGGAGGGGTCCCGCGGGGGGGTAATGGGGGGGTAATCGAGTGGAAGGGAACCACCTTCCCTTTGATCCCCTCCCCGTCGGGGGAGGGGTCCCGCGGGGGGGTAATGGGAGGGCAATCGAGTGGAAGGGAACCCCCTTCCCTTTGATCCCCTCCCGTCGGGGGAGGGGTCCCGCGGGGGAGGGGTCCCCGCGGGGGCAGTCCTGGGGCCTGAGGAATTACCAAGACAGGCCACGAGCGCCCCAAGTGGCCCCACGGCCTCTTCTCAAAACGGTGCCCTCGCTGGACACATCGTTGAGCTTCATATACGATCGTGCCTCCTGCATTCAAGTTACCAGCCTCGAACGTAGACCTATCCTAAGATTGACACGCCAAAAAGCGATGACAATCTTAGGGATGCGCCCTCAAAAAATAAGGGAATCCCTAAGATTTGCATCGTGATGAGGAGATGCCCAGCATAGGGATAGGGGTATGTTCCAGGCTGGCATTCAAGGACCGACCACAGCAATGTCTAAAACGAAATGTCATGTACAACGACCACGAAACGAGGCCCACCGTTCAAAACGAACGTTTAAGCGGAGCCGGTGGCAAACGAACACGAACGACGAAACGGGGCGTCCAAAACAACGAGCAACGAAACGAAGCAACAACGAAAAACGAAACGAAAAACACAAGAATGGCTCAAACCAAGCTGAGCAGCGTTGTGGTCGGTCCTTGCCCGGATTCCTTCGAAACTTGCTGGGGGGATGCAGGGCCACTCCCCCTTCAAGTCGGGGCCCTTGCTCTTGAGCGACACACCCATAGGGCGCTGGTTGTTCAAGGGGGGCGCCTCGCCTCTTCTACCCATTGAAGGGGCCCAAGGACACACAAATAAACACACACAAATAGCAGGACTCCGGGTATTTTTCAATTTTTTTTTGATTTTCGTCTTCCCCCCCACTTCCCATAGTTCCCTATATGTTCCTGGGCATCGACGATTCCTTGTGTCTGTGTGTCTTTTCCCTCCTGACCCATGTCGGGCGCACCCTGACATGGATTGAAGATCCCTAGATCTGGCGCGTGGGCGCCAGCCCACACATCGGGGAACGCACCCACGAAACCTGAGGCCAATGCCGCCCGATCCGGCGACGACACACGCCGACTCAACACGGACACGGGACCCGGCGCCAACCCGCGCTGCCTTCATCAATCCATGTCTGCGCTTCCTCGACCACGGGATCCCAACCTGGCGTCGGCGAGGAAGTGTTCCGCGAACTGCGCGGTGGTGATACGGCCGCGGAGCCGAAGCCTGGCATGACTGCGCAACAATCGATGGGCACGTGGAACCACGGGTGCTCGATCCACGTCCCTGCGAGGCGGCGAATGATTCACAGCCACCGCCTAGGG
>CAUYUJ010000693.1:40000-110516 GCA_963575745.1 Prorocentrum cordatum
GTGGAGGGCAGGGCAGGCTGAGGCGAGGGCGGGGGCCCTGTTCCACCCCCGCGGAGAACATGCGCGGCCCGGCCAGGCGGCGCGCCTGCAGGCTGCTCCTGCCCTCTGGGCTGCTGCAGCGAAGCTGGCGGCGGAGCGGCTGCCCGCTGCTCCTGCTCTCTGTGGGGCGGGAAGGCTGGTCCTAGCTGCTAGCTGGCCTGGCACCTCCTACGGCATTGGCAGGACAACTGTTGGCTGAGACGCGCCTTGTGCTCCTGATCCTTGCTGTTGCCCGTGCGGCTGCTGTCGGTGCGCCTGACGCCATAAGGCCTGTGCGATCTCTCCCGGAACTCTGTCTGGCTCGTTCTGACGATTGGCCATGCCCGCGAGGGGCCTACGAAGTTCTGCCGTCTTGTCAGGTGGGGGGGACCTGCACTGGCTGATGCTGAACTGGCACCCGGAAATGCTGCTGAGCAGGCGGCGGCGGTGACGGCTGGCGCGACGCCGAGCTGGACCTGGCCCCCCTCCACGGGCCAAACAAGGTCCTGAGGCCATGGGCGCATCCACTGCGGCAGGCTCTTCCTGCTGCATATCCTCTCTCCCTGATGTATACATGGATCTGCTCAATATCGCTGTTGGCGGCCGTCTCCTGAGCATCGAGCACCCGGACGCAACTCTGGATACCGCGTAATCTCTCCTGTGCCGATTCCAAATTCAATTGGTGCTCGCCGACCTGCTGGCGCAACGGGGAGGGTCCCGCATACTACACTTGTGGGCCGCAAGTTTCTTGTCGCGCAGGCTCGTAGGTCCCGTTCTGAAGCTCTTCTGGCGGTGAAGGCAGGAATGCCGATGTCTCACAGCTGCTGGCGAAGGTGGTCTGAACTGATCTCTGGCGGCAGACGGTAGCACTGCTCCTGAGACGCATCCTATTTCGTCATCGGCGGGACCTTGGCAAAATACTGTCGAAGGTCTCGATCTGAGAATCCGGTGCTGCTGTTCTGCCTCGGGGTGCGACGATCTGACGGACGATACCTGGAGTTGTCCTGCACGGGGGGAACCCAAGTTGGAACTGTAAGGATGCCCACGGGAACACTGCTTGTGATGCCTTGCGTGCCGACCACATCCTGGGCCATCCCACGCGGGAGTCCCTCCTCTCCGCACGCTCGCACATGGATCCTGCTGAACGAACGGTGCTGACTCAATTTGGCGTAGGCTTGGTGCACGCTGACTGGCGTTCGACCGCGGAGACGTTCACTCCTTGCTGTGCGAAGCCAAGGGGCTGCCGAAGGGACACGACGTGAGGGCAAGAACCACTGCTGCAGCGACGCGACGTGCACGGCACGCGGCGAACGTGCGCGCAGGGTGGGAGCTGAGCTCCCCAAAGAGCTCGGGCCAGACGCCTCTCCTCCTGCTCCTCCTGCTCCTGGTCCTCCTCCTCCTCTTCCTCCTCCTCCTCCTCCTCCTCCCCTTGTCCTCCTCCACCTGCTCCTCCTCCTTGTCCTCCTCGCCCTCCTCCTCCACCCCTCATGTACGCCTCCTCCGGCGCCTCCTTCTCCTCCTCCTTCTCGTTTTCTTCCTCCGTCTGCAGTGCTCTTTTCAGTCTCGCGGAGGCGGTACAATACGGGGCGAGGGCGAGGGGCGAGCGCGCGGACGGCGGCGCCGACGAGCGGCGGCGGCGGCGGCGGCGACGACGAGCATGGTGGCGGCGGCGACGAGGAAAACGACGAGGAGCACGCCAGCGGCGGCGGCGAAGACGACGTCGTCGGCGGCGGCGGCGAAGCGCGGCGCACCGCCGTGGAGGAGCTGGTGCAGCACGTGTCCGGCGCGTCCGCCTGGCAGCATCGGAGCACCTGGCGCGGCCCGCGCGCACGCCCGTTGGCGGGGGGGGCGCTGGCGAGGAGGGGGGGCTGAAGGACACAAGTACTTAATGACTCAGAGACTCAAGGTCTCAAGGACCCAGGGACACAGAATCTCAAGGTCTCGAGGACCCAAGGACACAGGGACTCAAGGATTCATTAGCGAAAGGGATCCAGGGCTCAAGGACTTATGGGCTCGAAAACTCAAGGGCTGAATCACTCATGGGCTCAAGGGTTCCAGAACTCATGGGCTCAAGGGATCAAGGACTCGTGGGCTCAAGGAGTCAATGTTTCAAGGGGTCAGAGGCTCAAGGACTCAAGGTCTGGCGCACGTTTGGGGACCAAAATAATCCAGAATTCATGAAGAATCACGATCAACCCAAATAACACAATATCAATCAAACGCTATGCATGACAACCGTGCGACAAGTTGAAAAGGCAAGAGATGGGCTGGGAGTCAAAACGAAGGGGGGAGAGGAGGGGGAGGAGCAGCAGGGGAGGAGGATAGGGAGGAGGAGGGGAGGACGGTGAGGAAAAAAAGGGAACGAAGAGGAGGACGAGGATGAGTAAGAGGAGGATGGGGGAGGGGGTAGAAGTGCGAATGGGGGAGGCCAGGGGGGGGGTCGAAAAGAGGAGGGGAGGAGGATGATGCGAATGAGGGAGGGTGAGGAGGGTGCAGGAGGAGGGGCAGACAGAATGGGAAGCAGGACTACTGCAAAACCAAGACGCAACACAAATGTTGCACTCAACCCGTCCTCCAAATTGCCTCTTCATCGGCCCCTACAAGACGCAGATGCTCGTTGCGGGAAATGCCCCACTGGAAGGCAATCCTTCGAGAAACCTCAATCGTGCCAAAACGCCACCCCTGGGAATTCAGCGTCGCGAGTAAACGTGACTGTTGCGTCCTGAACAGTCCTAATCTGTGCCAGAGCACATTTCCTGGAACTACAACACCTCTAAGCAACGTGACGGCTGCGTCCTGACAACCCCCAAACTAGCCAGAACACCACTCTTGGGAGCTTGACCGCGAGAATCCTTGACGTGAAACTATTGCGAATGTCTCATAACGAATGTGCACGACGCTGGGACGAGAACACCATTTCTGAACACCTCCAACCCTCCATTCTTGAAACATGCGCGAGACTAAGGCGAGAAACACATGTTGAAAACGGCCCGTCAACCACCCGTGAAAATGTTGCACATGTCAAACTTCACGACTCAAGGCCATGGGTGGTGAGAGGTCTCAAGCGAAACGCCTGACCCGCCCTACCGACGCGTCTGGGGGTGTGACAAGGCAGAGTGGAGGAGTGGTTGAACAGGACAAATGACAGATGGGGTAACTGACGGTAGGAAAAGACCGAAGGATGGAACGTTGGGACCCGAAGAGAGAGGGAGGAACGGAAGGAGGAGAGGGAGGACAGGCTTCAGGAGGTTCTGGGTGGCTGCGGCAGGGGTGGGGAAGGAGGGAGATGAGTAGGAGGAGGCGGCAGATGAGGAGGATAATGAGGGAGACGGGGATAGGAGTAGATGAGGAGATGGATGACGAGGGATGAGGCAGGAAGGAGGGGATGGTGGAGGGATAATACAACCCTGAAGACTCTGAAGGGTTAGGGGGCGGGGACAGGAAAGGTAGGAAGAGCGGAAACACAAGAGGGGACGAGCCAGGACAAGAGACATGAGACATGAGAAGGAGGAGGGATGCCGCATGTCTCTGTGACGTGCTACGTGCAGGTTCGGGTGTGTCAGAGTGGGGGGCCTGGAGCGTTTTGGATCCTCAGAGCGGGCGGTGCGGTGGGATATGAGCGTCTGTCCACTGGACGGCTCCAATGCTCTCGCGGCCCCTGTGGCCAGCAGAGCGGCACGGGAATCCGGGCAAGGCTTCCGTGGCAGCTGGGGCGTCCGTCGGGCACGAGGCCGCCGTGCACGCCGGAGGCCGCCACGCCTTCAGGGCACGCGGCACGCACCACGAGAGGCTGCTGGCCCCCACCACGCTCTCGTCCTGGCCTTCGACAGGCGGTGCGCGCAGCAGTCCTTCTGGTGAAGCTCGGCACGCGAGCGCACGAGAGCGACCAACCTCGGCCCCGCAGGGGGCACCTGCGGAACGGGGTCCTCCTCAAGGCACGCCTGAGGCTCCCACGCCTCCCAGCACGCAGAGTGAGCGGGCAGCCTGCGCAACGAACAGTGAGCTGCGCCATCCGGAACGGCGGAAGATTGGGGCGGCCGGGCCGCCTGGCGCGCCTGAGGCCACAGCGCCTGCAGAGGCGCGCGCGCTGAGGAAGGCGCTACGAGTCAGTTGGCACGTTGCGCCGCCCAGAGCGGCAACGTGCCCATCTGGTGCAGGTGCGGCACAACAAGAAACACGCAAAGGGGGAGAGGAGGGGAGGAGGAGAAGAGGACGGGAGGAGGAGGATGAGGAGCAGGAAAACGAGCTGGAAAAGGGGAAACGTCTGAGGAGAAAGAGGAGTGGGAGGACGAGACGACCTACTGGGATGCGCGAGAGGAGCAGCAGGAGGGACGAGGACGAGACGACCTACTCGGATGTGTTGTTGCTAGATTGTTAGATTGTGTGCCCGCCCTCCAGGTGTGGCAGACATCAGCCATGCGGACAACGGCGCCTCGTCGGACAAGGCACTTCGAACACTAATTAGGAACAAATACGAACGACACATTCGCAAAGAAAATGTCGCTCAAATCCGGGACTCCAAATTCTAGTCACCTCCTTAAGAGCCCCCCTCCGCCACACAACGCCCACTCCCACCTCCGCGTCACTCTGTTCCTTGACCTCCTCTACCCTCCAGAATTCGAATCCTGTGCATGAGCATAAGACTGTCGGAGGTACGCGTGGACTTCTCGGACCGACGCCACACAACGCCCACTTCCACCTCCGCCACACAACGCCCACTTCCACCTCCGCGTCACTCTGTTCCTTGACCTCCTCTACCTCCCAGAAGTCGAATCCTGTGCATGCGCATACGACTGTCGGAGGCACGCGCGGATCTCTCGGACCGACGCTGGGCCCGCTCCCCCACGCGCTCCGCGCGCTCCAGGGATCGAGCCGGAGGCGCCGCCGAGGGGGGTCCAACGCCAATGCGAGATATCCACGCGGACCGCCGCGAGGTCACATGTACGCACGCTGCAGCACTCGAGCCACAGCACGTCCGAGCTCCACGTGCTCCACATCCACATCCTCCTCATCCCCCATCCCTCGAGGAAACCAAGCAAGGACGGATTCCGCTACTTCCCAGACCACTCCTGGGGCGCGCTCTGACCAGGATTTCGAGGCGATTCCAGCAATGGCGACGAGGGCGTTTCAGGAGGCACAGAATGGGGAAAACGAGGGAAGGGTAACGGTATGGCTACCTTTTCCTCTTCTGATCTCTTCTCCGTCTCATCCGCTTCCTCCATCCTCGAGCTTCCCCTCGTCATCCCCCTCCTCGTCCTCCCCCCCCGCGTGCCTCCTCGTCCTCTCCCTCGCGGTCGCCTTCGCCCTCGTCCTCCTCGCCGCCGCCATGCCCCTCGCCGTGGCCGCCGCCGCACGCCGCCGCACGCCAGCGCGATCCGCTGCAGGGGCGGCGCCTCCCCCAGCAGCGCCGGCGCCGACAGCGCCGCCGCGACCCGAGCCACATCCTCTGGCGGCGCGGGCGGCGGCAGCGGCGCGGGCGACGGCGGCCAGAGCGACGTCATCCTGCTCCTCCTCCTCCTCCTCCTCCTCCTCCTCCTCCTCCTCGTCTTCGTCCTCCTCCTCCTCCTCCACCTCCTCCCTCCACCTCCCTCCACCTCCCTCCACCTCCTCCTCCCTCCTCCTCCTCTTTCTCCTCCTCCTGCTCCACCTCCTCCTCCTCCTCCGCCGCCGCCGCCGCCGCCGCCTCCCTAATCCTCCTCCTCCTCCTCCTCGTCCTCCTCCTCCTCTTCCTCGCGACGCTGAAGTCCCCGAGCTGGCCTTTGGGGACGTCGGGGATTCTCGGGTGGTTGTCTTCCCATGGGGCATCTCCCGCAATGAAGATGAAGCCTTGCAGGGCCCTATGAGGAGGGACGTTGGTGGGAGCGTTCATTGCAATGTCGTTGATGCGTCCTGGGTTTACACTGGTCCTCCTTCTCCTCCTCCTCCTCCTCCCCCTCCTCCTCCCATCCGCCTCCAACGAGCGTCTCGTCTACGCCCACGACGGCGAGGAGGAGCGACGGCGACGACGACGACGAGAGCGGCGACGAGACGACGACCGCGGCGGCCGAGGGGCCTGCAGGCCGGCAGCGCCTGCCCGCAGCCGCTCCATGCGCCGCGCGAGAGGGCCGCATGGACCCCGGCTGCGCGCAGGGCTGCGGCTGCCGCTGCGGCTGCGCCTTTCCTCCGCGCTCTCGGGGGGCTTCGCCTCGCGGAGAGCCCCTAGGTCGCGGGCGACACCGCGCGGCGGACACCCCAGCGAGTGCCTCTCGCGGGCCCCCCTGGGGGGGGTCTCAAAGAGGTGGCCTCCAATACAGCCGAACATGTTATGTCCATTCATTCACATATATATATATATATGTATATATACATATACATATACATATACATACCAGAACAAAGAGTATACACATAAATGTATATTATATAGATAAACGGTCCAAGATGGATTCTAAGATGGCTCAATATTCATCGAGGACGGCAGCGATGGCCCCCACATCGGACGCGACGACTGCAGGACGGCCCAGGGTCAGCTCCGAGACGGCCCAAGACCGGGGAG
The DNA here is from genome assembly GCA_963575745.1 of Prorocentrum cordatum. Classification (NCBI taxonomy): domain Eukaryota; class Dinophyceae; order Prorocentrales; family Prorocentraceae; genus Prorocentrum; species Prorocentrum cordatum. The sequence goes on from CAUYUJ010000693.1 coordinate 46,554, forward strand.
AGACGAGAAGGGACAGGGCCCGGGCGGTGATTGGGGCTGTGGTGGTGCTCCTGTCCCCTTGGCCCTCCGAATAGAGGCCTCCTGAATGACGTCGACCCCCTCCTCCTCCACCTCTTCCTCCTCCTCCTCCTCCTCCTCCTCCTCCTCCTCCTCCCCCCCTCGAGTCAGGAAGAAATCGCGACGGGATTTTTGTTCGCTGCTTTCAGCCTCTGGACGCCCCTCCCGGGCCTCGGGAGCGTCAAAAAACAGCCCAAGATAAAAAGCCGGTCATTGGAGGCCTCCTGGATGGGGTCTGAGTAGGTGGGGTCGGAGAGTCGCGCCGCATCGCCGATACATCTGCGATGCATCGGGGGTGTACCGGCGATGCATCGTCGACGTGGGCGATGCATCGGCGACATCGACGTGAAGCAAGTCGGGTTCCACACCGAGCCGCATCGGCGATGCATCGGCGATGCGGCGCGATCCTCCGACCTCATCTACTCGGACCCCATCTAGAAGGCCTAGACGCCCGCGGCCAGGCAGAGAGAGGACGCCGACCGCAGCCAGAGCGAAGACGCCCATGGAGAGAGAGAGAGAGAGACAGACTCATATATATATATATATATACGTTTACATATATATATAACTATATATATATATATATATATAGCAGTGCCCAGCAAAGCACAACACCAGAATGTCAACAAAGGCGACGAACTGCGGGAACAAGGGTGAGAGCATGGCCATGCGCACTTTAGTGTACTGAATGCAAACAAATGGTGGCCGTCCGGGCAATGCATGTACCCGGCATTGAGGCGAAAACGCGATTCCGAAATATCGTTACCCAGCGTGGACCACAAACAATGGCCTCTTGCAATATCCGCGGTGCAATTTAGGTGGTGCAACCAACATGGTGCAATCTAGGTGGTGCAATACGTGGCGTGAAATTCATGTGGTGCACAGCAGTGCTGCAAAACAATGCAAGGCCATGCGCAGCAATGCAACCCGATGCAAAGTGATGCAATGCAGAGCACGGCAAACCAGTGCAACGCAATGCGCGCACACATGCAAAGCAGCGCAACGCAACGCAAGGCAACGAAATACACAGCAACGCCAAGCAATGCGACGCGATGCGGAGCAATGCCATGCGATTGCAATACTACGCAGCGCGATTGCAATGCAATGCGATGACAAACAATGACATGCAAGGTGGTTGCAGTGCCAGACTGTCCGATTGCAAAGCATTGCGACGCAGAGTGTTGCAAGCCATGCAAGCCATGCAAACCAACGCAACGCAACGCAACACAAGGCAAAATCGTGCACAGCAAAGAAATGCGAATCAATGCGCATCAATGCCAAGCAATGCAACCACATGCAAAAGTATGCAAAGAACTTCAAGGACGGATGCATGCACCGATGCTGACGAACAAAAAAAGGGCAGACGGAAAAAAAGGGGGAAAGCGGCAGCAAAAGAGGACGAAGGAGGGAGCCGCGCGCAGAGCGCACTCCAACATAGTTGGTCCGACGGTGGTGGCCCGCATGGTAAACTCTCAGGACTGTATGGGACTACTGGTCGTCGTTCTTGCGTTTGCGCTTGTTGTGGTTGAGGAGGCTCTTGCCCTGCCTCCTGCCTCCTGCCTCCTCCTCCTGCTCCTCCTCCTCCTCCTCCTCCGCCTCCTCTCTCCCTGCCCCCTTACCTCTTCTTCCTGCCTTCTCTCCGGTCCCTGCTATTCCTGCCTCCTCCTCCCCCTTTTCCCTCTACCCGTCTTCCTGCGTCCCCCGGCCTCCTCCTGCCCCATCAAACGCTCAAGCGCTCAAAGTCTAGGTCGACCCGTGGCCCTACCTGATCAACAACAGAAACCTCGCCGCTCAAGGGCGCCCGGCACCCTCCAACGCCAGGAACAACCGAGATGGGGGCGGGATGACAGCCCAAGGCGGCTCCAAAACTCTGCTAAGGGGCCAGGGGGTAGAGAGCTTCTGCCTATTGCCCCCTGGGAAAATGCTACTCTTAATTTTGGAAAGGTCCTTGGGGGACGAGGTGGATGGGTGGCGCTGGCGCAAGAGCTGCTTCGCCCTCGCCGACACCATATGCCCACACCTCGTACAAACAATCACAGGAATCTCCGCCCCCTCATTCAACGCGACCCAAAGGGGGCGTGGGTACGTAAGGTCCGAGGCACGTCTTACAGCCCCGTTGAGAGACGGAGGGAAAGAGAAACACCGAGATGTCGCCAGCTGCTTAGCTCGTCGACGGCGGCAATGTTGGCATCTCCATCCCCTGGCCACACAATCCCAAACAGGACAATGAGGGCGAGGAAACGTCGGGAAAGTAACAGCACGGGCAATTCGCGGAAGGCCCCCATGCAGCTCCTGGAGGGGGGGCGCAAAGCTAAAATCTGGCACAAATGTCGTGCAACAGCTGTGTATAGTTTCGCGGCCTGCTGGAACGCCTTGAGGCCAGCCTGGCTCATGTCGTTCGCCAGAGCTGCCTGCTTGGCTGCATGGTCTGCGAGCTGGTTGCCCCGAGTGTGGCACAGCTCCGGCTCCGACCTGGCCTGGTCCTCTGGTTGGTGAGCCGTCGCCTTCACACACTCAAAGGTCGGCCGGCCAGAAATCCTCCAGAATCCAGCATGCGGCGACGACTGGCGTTTCGCGATAAGGTGATTGGCCGCTCCCCAGACTACTGCTTGACAGTCAGCATGCAAAACAGTTTTGAAATCAGCACAAATCAGCGGTGGGTCGGGTCCTGAGTTCGAGGGCTCTGCGGGCTCCAGGTGCTTTTGGAACGTACACGCGGCCATGTGCTCTGCGACAGAGGCACTCTGTGGCACCTCATCTGGGACTGGCCCCTGATGCCTCTGACTATCCCCAGACTCAGAATACTCTAGATCCGACCAGCCCGCTCTCGCAACAAACGGGATAGAACCATCAAAACAAGATCCATCAATGTAGTGACGAACGCCGTTTCTCTTAAAGCGGAAGGGTTCGATCATACCGTCTCCATCAAAAAAGATGACCTCTGGCTCCTCCACAGGCCTGGTGAACACGATGGGGGGGGGGGCAGAAACAAGGAGGAGAAGAGGGGATCCGCAGGCCCGTGGTGTTGGGCCATCGTTCGAATTTCCTCATCCATGGTTTCTCTCTGGGCCTCAGGCCAAGAACATTCCCATGCACGACGACAGATGGAGTCGGGGGCTCCGCATTTCGGACCATGTCCATCTGTCTGGTACCCCCAGCGCTTAAGAGTGAGTCCTGTGGGGTACCTGCCCGAAAAAACCTGCTCTAGCACGCGCTTGAAGTTCTTGGGGAATTGCTTGCTGCCAAGCAGCCTCCTGGGGGGGGCCCAAGGACCAGAACCCTCTCTCGCGGACCTCCTGGGCCCGAGCGTCCTGAGTTTCCGAAAGGGTTCTAAAACGTGCGGGCTTGAAAAGCAATCTCTTACAATCTCTGAGCAGCGCTTTGGCCACCAAGTGGGGCGGGGTTGCAGGCAAATGCTGATGTATGCCGTCTGTTCCTACGAATGTCGTTGGATCTACCTGCTCCCCACTTGCTTCTCGCAACCAGAGGTGCATGCCAGAGGGGCCCCGAGACCTTCAAAGCCATGGCGCCGTCGAAGGGATCTCCTCCACGTGCCTCTGGGCAGGCTCAAAGGACCTGCTGCGCTCTATCGAACTGACCCGTCAGCCTGCATGAGGCCTGGGCCCGTGGCCTGCCACCACTCCTTGGCGTACCGTTTGGAAGGTGCCTACTGCTCTCTGAAGCTGATCCTGGTCAGGGTGTAGAAGTCAACCTATGCCCAAAGAGCTTCCCAAGAAGCCCATAGCCTTGGACCCAGCTCGTCGAAGACACTTGATTTCCCCTGGCGTACAGCCAGGAACTTCACCACCATATGATGCTGATGCTTGTGCGCCTGCAAAATCGACCCTGGCTGTCTTGTAGGCTGGTCCTTTCATGCCCATCAGCTTCTCAAGGCGTGGTTTAATGTCCTGGTATTGTTTCTTCCTGGTACGTCCGTGTCCTGACTGTCGTCTACGTCGACCTGGGGCGTAATCTACTCCTACATGATTGATCCAATGCTCGGGTCTTTCCGCTAGGGGCCCAAGGCTGCCATACACGCCTTCATGACAACTTCTTCTCAGGTAAGGGGACGCCCAAGATATCGCACACCAAGATTGCAAGATGGACTGCCCGATCATACATAGCCCCGACACAATCATGAAATGAAGGCACTGCTGGATTGGGTCCCAGATCATCTATGTGTACCGTCAAGGTCGCCATTCCAACGTTGGGCAATCGATCCCCAATAATTTGCTCAAACCATTTGTTAACAACTGGCCTGGCAAACATCGCCGCTGCATAAGTAGCCGTGCTTGTGGCTGCGATAGTTCCTCTTCCCGGGAAGATGGGATCAGAACTGCACCCATACATTGCAATCCGACGTGGCCATTTGTATGTGTTCAGGCTGAACTGTCTGACCGTGATAAGATATTGCACACCAAAGGCTGTCTTCCAACGTTTATGATGACACACGTGTTCATAGAATTGTTAACGATCCCATACTACTGAAAACATGTGGTATGCATCTTTGGATAGCGCCTCGCCTCTTACTGCTTGTCGCCAAACTGCATCCAGACAGAGGTCCTCGCCCTGAGCCATACTGAAACAAGGGAATGATCCTTCGGCTACTCTCACGCCCCATCATCCTCTTCATCCCCTTCCTCCTCCTCATCTCGGGGGCGCGCAAACATGTATTAGCGATCCATGGGTCTGCCTCCCCAAAATGCGGCTGGTGCCGCCTCGCGCGGCGGCGGAAATCCGCGATTCCCCATGGAAACGGGACCCGTCGCTAATCCACGCCCCCTTGTTCCATGTTCGCGATCGCCTGATCCTCCCTCCCCCTTCTGCCTCCTCATCCTGCTTCTCACCACTCCTTCATATTCAGATTGCCTCAGCAGCCGAGTATTACCACGTGCAGTTGTTGCATGGCCCTTCGGATTGGAAGCAGAAGTAGGGATCCCATGAGGAGGGGCTCCCATTTGAGGAGGGGCCCCCAGTTCCCTCACAGACGAGGCGCCCGAGACCTCTTCAAGCTTCATTCCTCAGGAGCCACAGGATAACGACACCTACACATGAGTATGACATCCTCGGCTTCAAAGCAAAATACGAGAACCTCATAAAGGGGAGTCTTCCTCAACATTCGGGCCTCCCGAACCCAAACGTAACGACAATTACAAGATGTGCATGGCCCCGCATCGGACAAGAACCAACTCTTCCTTGCAACTCACTCACAAACATGGCTCCCGCTCGAGACGTCCTCATTAGTCAAGCCTCCAGAGACCCTGAATGACGAACAATATAATATTCCAAACACTCTTGCGGTGCTCGCAGGTTAGAGACATGCAGCGGAGGCCCTGGAGAAGAGGGGCTTCCGCTCAAGACTTCCTAGCCATTTACTCACAGACACCCCGCTCCAGACATCATCACAAGTTGCCCCCTTGGAACGCGCCAGTGCTATGCCTAGTGCAGCAGGCCGATTGCCACCTCGAACTCATAAAATCAAGCAGGTGGCCTACTGGAGGGGGCGTGCTCCCGCTCGAGACCTCCGCGTGAGTCGCTCACAGACGAGACCACTGCTCGAGCCATCCTCACAACCTGACCCTCGAAAAGCTCAGGTGCTATGCTTGGCAAGACTTGTCGGCGGCCATCCCGGATTAGTAACATGAAATGGGGGGCCATCGATGTCGTCGGAATTCACTCACATATGGGGCTCCTTCTCGAGACTTCCTCGAAATGAGGTTCTGATCGCGTGAGTGTGTGCGTGAATGCCTGTGATGATGCTTCTGATGATGGTGACTACGATAAGTATGGCGATGAGCACTGTGGTGATGGTGTTAGTGTTGTGAATGCGTATGTCTGCATGGTAGCGATGAAACAGCGATGATGAAGATGGTGGGGATGGTAAGGCTGATGCTATGAATGCGCAAGTACGCGTGCTAGTAGTGACGACGAGGAGAGGATGAGGAGGAGGAGGAGGGAGAGGAGGAGGAGGAGGAGAGGGAGGAGGAAGAAGAGAAGGAGGAAGAGGTTCCTGCGCGGGGGGGGGACAAGAACATGCGAAGCCCACCTGGGATGTGGGGAAGCCGAGCTAAGGCTACCCCTGCGCCCTCGCATGGGCGACCGGATATGCATGCCGCGGGCGCCCGAGCGCAAGCGCTCTCCGAGCACCTGCTCGTTCCTCCGTCCCCGCGCCGCCTTTCAAGCAAGGCTCGCACGGTGTGTTCCGTTTCCGTGCTGTTTTCGTTGTACCTCTCGTTTGTTTTCGTCCCGCCCATGCTGCAGAACGAAATCCAAACGACAACGGTCCGCAACATCGCCTGAAAGCATGATCTTGTCCATGCCCCTGCTCACGCCAGAACTCTACGGTGGGGCGGAGCGGGGGCATCGCGTACCAGTCCAGCCTCCGGAGGCCGAGTTTTCGTTATCCGTGCCCTGCCCCGCGCGGCAGCCAGGGTGGGGACAGCAGTTGGGGCATGTATCGAAAGTCGATCCCCGACCCCCGTAGCCTTGTTCGCCCTGTCCTCCCTCCCCGCGCACCAGCCCTTCCTGCTCGCCCCCCCTCCTTCGCCTCACTGGCCTCACAGCCGCGCGAGGTGGTCGGAGGATGCGCGCGGCCTGCGCAGGCTCGGAAGAAGCTCGCAGGGCACAGCCCCCGAGGGCCAGCCTGTCCGGAGCACGCTCGGGGAGAACCCCCCCGACGAGTCGCCCACTCAGGCCAGAGCCCACCAAGAGAGGAGAACACACGAGGCGCACGGGCGCCCTGTGCTTCTGGCTGGCCGGCGCGGTCCCAGAGCTTCTGAGGATCCTCCCTCGGACGCCTCTTGGAGGCGGTTTGAAGGGGGGCCCTTCGCCCGGAGGGGGGGGGCGTAAAGGCGGGGCCCGCGGCAGAGAAAGGGTGCGAGGAGAATCTCCCCAAACGGCCCGCTTCAGAAGGAACCGTGAGTCTTGCGCTGGGTATGCTCCCTGACCCAACTCTAGGACCCTAGGATGACCCCCCCTCTGCGACCCCCCCATTCGCCAAGGCAATCCCAGACATCCGACGTCTCGATTTTTTCGAGACGCGGGCCCCCGACCTCCCGACCACTTCCCTGGGACCGGTTCTTCATCCCGAGTCGTTTTTTGACGGCCCCGAGGCCCAGCGAGGGCCCCGAGAGGCCCAAAACGACGACAAACCTCCGTCTTGATTTTTTCGAGACGCCCGATGTTTTGGACGCCCGAAATGGGTACGGAAAGAATGGGCACTATGCCCAACAACAAATGTTGTCCCGAACCAACAGCGGCCGCTGTTGGGCGGGCGACTTCCTGTCTCGAATGGACACAGGCCGCGGCGGCGTGGACAGCGAGTCCTGTTCAAAATGAACAGGAACTGCTGTTGGGCATCGTGCCCATTCTTTCAAACCCAATTCGGGCGTGCAGAGATGTCTTAGATCATTTCTCTGCGAAGCCCGGCGCGCCCCACTCGCCTGGACCGCCGGCGGCTCGCCGGGGGCCTCCCGCGCCGACTGCCCCGAGGAGTCGGCAGCTGAGGCGTTCGCGGCCCTCCCGCCTGGGCCCGAATCCGCTCGAGGCGGGCTTGGCGAGTCCCTGGGCCGCGAGGTCGAGGCTCGAGGACGAGGCGCAGAAGGATCAAGGACCAAGGATCGATACCGAGCTCCGAGGGGACGAGGACAGGAAGGACCGAGGATCGCTGGATCGACGGATCGAGACCTCTAGTCCCGAGAAGCGCTCCCCCCCCCCCCGTGAGGGGGAACGTTGGGGGTGGCTGGCTCAGGGGGGGGGGGGGGAACATTAACCTGGAATCGGCGAGACATCGCCGATTCCAGGCCCCCGACAGCGAATCCGCACGGTGGGGCCCCTGGTCGGCGATCGGTGAGCGATGGGGCGTCGATGCCTTCCCCGCTGAGCCTAACCCCCCATGGCTGCACTTTTGGCAGGTGGATCTCTCAAGCTCTCCGCCGCCTCTGGCGGTGCGCGTTGCGAGCAGGAGCGCAGCTGGCAGCAGCAAAGCCACAAGAAGGCGCGGCATTGACTGGACTCGAGGAGGAGGAGGAGGAGGAGGAGGAGGAGGAGGAGGAGGAGGAGGAGGAGGAGGAGGAGGAGGGGGAGGAGGGAGGAGGAGGAGGAGGAGGAGGAGGAGGAGGAGGGAGGAGGAGGAGGACCCCGCATTGAAAAAAAACACGACATCGGATCTTTGGGGTCGGAGCTCCGGGCGGCGTCTCTCGGCTCTCCGCGCGCCGCGGCCCGCGCAGCGCCTGCTGCGCTCCCCGTCGTGGGCCTGGCGGGGGGCGGCCTCCCCCCCCGGGCGAGGCTCGTCGCGGGGGGCGGGCGGCCGGCCCTCGGGACGAGGCACTGGCACAGCCCTATTGACTCGAGGTCCACCCCGACCCGTGAATTCTTGGTGGTGGGCCCCGGCCGCGGCGACGAGGAGCCTCTGGAGGGGGGGGGGGGGAGGCCGCCGCCCGAAGGGGGAGGAGGAGGAGCAGGGGGCATGAGCATGAGCATGACCATATGACAAAGTCAACCAATACCACATGAGCTTAAATGCACCTTAAATTACGCCCCTGGGACGTCGGGATGCTTGCTCTGCACGGCTGAGGACCTTCGGCCACAGCCCTCGAGAGATTCGGTCTAAATATTCAATTCCAGACGAGGTTAGCTTACGGAGGCATGGCTGACCAAGCTTGAGAATTTGATTAGCACCGAAACCAGCACAATCACGGCAATACCATAACTTTAATGGGCCATGAAATTGCATATTATGGGATTCATGAACGCACCCCCCCGCTATGTGGAGGGGGGCCTGGGGAGGTTTAAACCAAAGCACCCCGTTATAATGGATTGGCTGAAAAAACTGAGTTAACCTCCATTCAACAGTGGTGGCTCTGGAGGCTGACCCTCCACATCTCGTGCAACCCCGCCCCGTGTCATCCAGACAGTGGGAGGAGGAGAAGAGGGAGCACGAAGCAGCAGAATGGAAAGCAGGAGCAAGGGACTCGAGCGAGAAACCACCAGGCGTGAAACCCACAACTCGTCGACATTCATCCCACAACTCAGGAGGTATGGCAAAGGACGGCTCCTGGTTAGTGGGTGAGGCTCCACCGTGCAACACATCCTGACTAGAGGTTTCCTGGGAATCCAAGGCTGGTGGCTCAGACGGAGACGCGGGATGGCCAATCGTGTCCGAAGGTCCTTCGGGCAAACAGGCGAGGTCGGGACCCGCCTCTTGCGAAGCAACACTAGGACCACCGCGCCCCAAGCCCCCAGCCACAGTGGGATCCCCAGGAGAAACCGACGAATTCGAAAAGACTTGGCACACCGACAAATCCGAGCAAAAGTTGAGCTCCTGAGCCCAGGGGTCTTCCTCGTCGGGCCACTCATCAAAATCGATTTCTAAACTAACAGTACCTGGCACCCTATCCCCCGCAGGCGGAGAGGCGTTTTCCCCTTCCTCATCCTCGGCGGGGGTCGCACGCTGAGATTGCTCACAACAATCACTGAACAGGCTATTGAATTTATCAGCTCGGGAGGGTACGGCTAACTGGTGCTGCACACTCCTCTTAGCTTTGGCAACGCTGGATTTGGAGCCAGGAGTAGGCTCCACCCTGGGCCTGGGAACCTGAGGGAGTTTCCCAGGCAGTTCTAAAACACGAGTGAGCAGTTGCTCTACAGAGCTCCGAAAAACTATATCCAACCCGATGTGGGGTTTCCATGGGACCTGCAAGACTGGATTCACGCTGACTATGAGAGGTCGTGCGGCTTTACTACAGAGAACGTAGTCAATGTGAGTGCCCGATCCAAGGTTACATGTTGCAGCAATATCGGCCGAAACAATCACTGCTGACAAACGCTCAACTATGCCAAAACGCGAGAGGGCGACTGGGCTCAGATTGAAGTCGCCCACGACCACCCAGGGCAACTGCAGCGCCCACAGCAACCCCAGCAGGCGGTTGAACCTCCCGAGGCTCGCGCCGCGCAGCCCCATGTTGCTGTACCCGTAGAAGACCACGATCACCAGCGAGAAGCCGACGAAGTGGACAACCTGCGCCATGAAGCCGTCGTACGAGTTCCCGTGACCAGGAGCAGCCAGCTTGCCCCGTGCTGCATGAGCTGCTCCAAGCCTGTGTGTCTGCAAATGTCCTTGTGAAAGAAGCCATTCGCCTCCCTCATTGGCGTGCTCAGCCTGCTGGGCTGCAACTCGCCGCGAGGTGGGACGAGCAGCGTTGGCGAAAAGCCGAAGCCCTGCACCTCTAGCTTTACTGTCGTAAGACCGCAACATTGACTCGCAGTGGACGTGAGTCTCGGCGATCGCGAAAAAGTCGTAAGTCTTGGTCTGCGAGGTGATCCACGCCCAAGACTTCTCCCCAATGCAAGTGATATTGGAATAAAAGAGTCGCGTCGTAGCACTCTCCCCTGCAGGCGCCGCCGCAGCGGCACTCGGCGAGGCAGCGCAGGTGGGGTCCGCCCCTTGCGTATCCGCCTGCGCTGCCGTGGCTAGTCAAGCCGCGACGACAGGGTCCTTGCCCTTGCCTTTGGTGGCTGCCGCCTGCGCCGCCGCCTCCAGCTTCGCCGCCGACAGCCGCTGCGCCTCAGCCGCTATCTTGGCCTCCTCCTGAGCGTTCGCAGCGTCCTGAGCCGCCTTGGCTGCCTGGGCCGCCGCGGGGTCGGCGCCCTCAGCGCCGGCGGCCGCCGTCGGGGGCTTGGCCTCACCGCCGCCGCCTTCGGCCGCTCCACCGTCGGCTCCTCGTCGCTTCTTGGCCGTGCGCTTCTCCGCGTCACTGCGAAGCTGCTGCAACTGGTCGAGCCACTTGCGCACCTCCGCCTCCTTTGTCTCCATGGCTCCTGCTGCCTGCTCGAGGTCGGTCTTGATCGTACGAAGAGCTTCCTTCTCGGCAGGCTCGCAGTCGAGGGACTCGATGTTCGCGAAGAACTCCTTGTCCCAGGTGCACTGGAATATCGGCTTCGGAGCCGTACTATCCTGGGCCCCCTCGGAGGTCTCACCCTGGCCCTTCACGCCCTCGGCGTGGGCTAAGGCCTGGGTGGCAGCGCGCCGCGCAGCCTGCGCGCGCGCAACCTCCTGGGCTGCCAAGCCCTCCTTCTTCTCTGCCAGCGCCAACTGCGTCCGCAGCCTGACCACATTCGCCGCCAGCTGCCCATGGCGATGGTCGGCATCGCGGAACGCACTGTCGGCGCGCCGCAGGGCCTCCACGGGGGTGACTGTACCCTCGTCTCCTGCGGCGTCCTTTTCCAACTGTTGAATCTGCTTCTGAAGACTGTCCTTCAACTGGGCATCATCGCTGGCCTGCAGCGCGAGCTGGAGGTGCTCGGTCACTGCTGCCGTGCCACGCGTGTTGCCCTTGCTGCCTGTCGAAGGTGAAGCCGAACGAAGGATACCCTTGGGCTGCAGCAAGTTGCCCGAGCCATCGTTCACGAAGCTCACCTTCTTCTTACCCTTGTCGCGAGAAGCACTCCTCTTCGGCTGATATGGAACCACCTTCTCGCCGCAGTGCGCACACATGTTGTCGCTCCGCCGCAGCACATCGTTGTACTCGCAGCGCTGGCAACCTGCGCACCGCGTCCATGCCCTGGATGCCGTAGCCATTGCTGAAATCCTCTGTTTTCGTCGGCGCTCGAACAATCCTGCTGAGGCGTTCGGGCGCGGTCCCCCAAGTGCCACGTGAAGGCACAGAGGCACCTGAGCTCTCTGCCAAAATGGTCGGAGCCCAAATGTTACTTGAGGGAGGAGGAGCAGAGGGGGAGGAGGAGGAGGAGGAGGAGGAAAGGAGGAGGAGGAGGAAAGGAGGAGGAAAGGAGGAGGAAAGGAGGAGGAGGAGGAGGAGGAGGAGGAGGAGGAGAACATTCGACGCATCAAGCCCGTTCTTCATGTCTGGCCAACGTTCAGGAGGAGGAGAAGCAGTGTAGACCCAAGACGCATCAACGATGGTGCAAACAACCCTCCCTCACTCCACGTGCCTTCACGCGGCCCTACAATGATTTGTGTTCATTGCGGGAGTGTCCCATTGGAAGACAACCGGCTGAGAATCCTCAACCGTGCCGACACCCAATTCTTGGGACTTCAGGGTCGCGAATCAACGTGACTGCTGCGTCCTGGCAATCCGAAACCGTGACAGAACGACATTCCTGGGACTTCAACTCCGATAATCCTGGGACTTCAACTCCGCGAATATATGTGACTACTGCGTCCGGACAATACAAATTCTTGCCAGAGCGCCATTCCTGAGACTTCAGCCATGCGAACAGTTGAAACTTTTGCAAACTTTCGAAACGAATGTGCGCGGCACTAATGCGAGCGCCACACTTTGAATAAGAGCCGTACTTCATCCTTGAAGCTATTACAAACTTCTGAGCCGAACGTGCGCGGCGATAAAGCGAGAACCACAATGTTGAAAACCATCCGCCCTACACCAGAAACAAATGTGCGCGGCGCTGAGGCGAGAGCCACATTTTGAAAACCGCCAGCCCTCCATCTATGAAACTGCTGCATCGGTTCCAGACGAATGTGCGCGGCGCTGAGGCGACAACCACATCTTGAACACCACACGCCCTCCATCCTTGAAGCTGCTGCAAATATGAATGCGCACGGCGCTACGGCGAGAACTACATCCTGAGCCCTCCATCCGTGAAACTGTTGCAAATGTCACACATAAAGATCGTCAATGGTCTAGAAGCCTCAGGCGAAACGCCCGGCCCCCCTAACCCAACACGTGTGGGGGTGCGAAAGGGAGGAATTACTTGTACGGAAAAGGTATGGAGGAGGCGGAGGAGGAAGGATGAGGAGGGATGAGGAGGAGGAGCGGCATCGCGCAAGGGGGGCGGGCAGGGGCGCGAGGGATGTTTCTGGCAAGGTATCTTGCCTCGTAGCATCCCACGAGGGTCTCTTGGAAGCTTCCTGGCCCTTCTCAGAATCCCGCCGCCTTCTCAGACGGTCGCCCCCCTCGCCCAATCCCGTTTGAGCGCGCCGACAGGGGGGGGGGGGAGTAGGGGACAGGGCAAGCTAGGTGCATCCGCGCATCGGACATCCTACCGCTGCGACCAATCCCTCCCCATTGCGCTGATTGATGTTTCTATCTGCCGACGGGTGTCATAGCGGACCTGGGACAACCAAGAGGCTCCCATCGTGTGATGCGCAATCCGAACACGGGAACTGTGGACATTGGCGGAGGAGGAGAAGGCGGCGGACGAGCAATGAGAAGAAGACGAGGACGCAGGAGGGCGAGAAAAACGGCGACAGCAGGAGCAGGAGCAGCAGGCGGAGCAGGAGGACTGGGGGAGGCGGAAAAATAGAAGAAGAGTGGGGCGACAACGACGAAGTAGCAGGAGGTCGAAGAGGAGGAGGAGAAAAAGGAAGAGGACAATGAGGAGGGAGGCGGAGGAGGGGGAGGAGGCAGGAGGCAGGAGGAGGAGGCAGGAGGAGTAGGAGGAGGAGGGAGGAGGAGGAGGAGGAGGAGGAGAGAGGAGGAGGAGGAGGAGGAAGGAGGAAGGAGGAGGAGCGAGGAGGAGCGAGGAGGAGAAGGAGCAGGAGGAGGCGGAGGAAGGAGGGGGGAGGAGGGATCCGCAGGAGAGCCGCCACTGTCCCGACCTGGCCCTCCTCCGCACACGCTCGCCCCCGGCCCGCGCCCGCGCGCGCCTCCGCGGCGCGCCGCCCGCCCCAAGGGGGGCGTAAGCCCGAGGCGGCTCCCTGCAGGCCCGCCTGCGTCCTGCGGGCGGGCTTCGGGCTGCGGACGACGACGACGACGACGACGACGACGACGACGACGACGACGACGACGACGGCCCTGGCCTCTCCTCGTGCCCTCCTTCTCTCGCTCCTCTCCTCGCTCCCCTCCTCCCCAACCAGGGGGGACGAGAACCGGAGGCCGGGCGGGACCGAACCAGGACGCCGCAGTCTGGAAGCTGCCCGTCCCCGACAAGCCCCCTCCGAGGAGGCTGCGATTCCGAAACAGGATTTCCTGAGCATCAGGGAGGAGGGCTGAGGGTGAAATCCATATGGGCTTTTTTTCGCACCTCGAAAATCAATCCGTCTTGTGATTCACCAATTGAAGATTCAACCCTCGAACATCCATCGAAACGGCGTTTCAGATTTCACCCTTTGCCCTCCACCCAACAGAAAATGCTCGGATTTCTGAGGGTCCAGAGGAATCCTGATGATTCCAGAGGACTCCTCAGGACCTCGCAAGATCGCAAGGATTGCAAATGGAATCCTGGGGAGCCACTGCAGATCCTCTGAAGTGCATACTAGCAATCACCTGTGAGCTTCCTGGGAACTCCGACGAGCCCCTGGGGAGCTTCCGAAGAATCTCCTTGGAGCCTCCTAGGAGCCTTCCGGAAGCCTCTGAGGATCCCCCCAGGCGCTCCCGAGGAACCCTGGACAACACTTGAAACCAATGACAAGCAGTGGGAGACACTCAAAAACAATTGAGCACACGTTTAAACAATAACGTTCTTTTGATCAAGGCAACATATCATTGTCACAATCGCAGCGGCCAAACCACTTACGAACACTGAGAAAACAAATCATACGATGTAAGAGCAAGTAAAGCATGACAACCCGTTACACATTGAGAAGCAATGAGTAACACGATCAAACAGTTAGGCAGAACGTAACCCACGAAGACTTGTAATATCATATTCAAACATGCGCAACAATTCAACCACCTCTTGGAAACGCGACACCCAATCTAAACCCAAACCCACACCCCGCCGCCCGTATGTGACATGTTACACAAATAGTACGAGAAATCGTCGTAGTCGTAGTGTTAGTGGTGGCAGTCGTCGTAGTCGAAGTACTGGTAGTACTGGCAGTCGTCGTGATGGTGGTTGTAATGGTGGTCGTAACAGGGACAGTACCCGTACTCATCATCTAATAGTCTGCGGCTCAGCCAGCCACCACGCCTGGGTTGTAGGTCAGGCGCCTCCTGGATGCCTGCCAGGATCTCTTGGGAGGCCTCTCGGACGCCTCTTGGGCACGCCCTTGGGGGGGTGTCCTGGGGCCTCTTGGGGGCACCCTGGGGCCCGACCTGGGCCTCTCATTTTGTTCTAAGTCGGGTACTCGTTGGGGACCCAGCGCCCTCTAGGAGTCCTTGGGGACCTGGTGGCTTGTGCAGTTGGCGACTCGACGATGAACTGCTCCACTGTGGGCGGGTGCATCGTGAGTCGCCGCGCAATGTGAGAGGGGCTTAAAGACCACACCGGTCCGACTTGGGCCTCTTGGGGACCTCTTGGGCGCGCGTCGGGGGCCTGTGGGGAGATCTGAGGGCCATCTTGGGGCGGAGGGCTCCAACTGCCAGGATGAGGATGACGGAATCCCATACCCACGTCCTCCTGCTCCTCCGTCGCCCTTTGTGTTATTCTTTGTTTGCGTCCCGATTGTGCTGGGGAGGCCCCCGCTCAGGCTGCAGCTTGGCCGCCGTCCTGGCGTTATCTACACCAGGGGCTGGCTTTCTGCATTTCTCTGTCGCCACAAAGGTTATGCTGTTGCGTGGCGTGCGTCCGGTGCACGAGTGTCAGGCACCCCAGTTGTGGGGGAAGGTGCGCAGCACGCATGTTTGTTTTGGTTTGGTTGCACGGCGGCCGCCCTCCTCCTAGAGGAGACGACGCCCGTTTGTCCCTGCCGTTGTACAGCGTATGGTCGACTCCGTCCGTTCGGCGCTTCCTCTGCGCCAGGCGGTCTTCGGTTCGTCCTGTTTTTCACTTCGCCGCCCAGCTCGCCTGTCGCGGCGGCTGTGTGTCGGGCTCTGCCCGTCGCAGCAACTTGCGCTGGCTTTTCCGAGCCAGCCGCCGCGGCCGACCCTGACCTGTACAGGGGTCGTGCCGCTCTGCACACTTCCCACCACATGTACAGTTGTGGTGGGACTTGAGCTCCTGGGGTTGATGTTGCAAAAAAAAAACCTCCTCCTCCTCCTCCTCCGCCCCCTCTGGGCGCCCTCGGTGTTGCGTCCGTCCCGGGAGGCTCCTGGGCCCCTCTCGGGGGCGCTTTGGGACGCTGCGGGGCGATCTCCGTCGCCCCTCGGGGCCGTCCCGGGCGCTCGGAAGACCTGCTGAAGAGGCAGTGGGTGCGGACCTTTCTGGCCTCCCGGGCCGTCCTCCTGTCAGGAGGGGGCACAAACACACAAACACAAATAATCGTCGACTCCCAGGAGAATATTGGAAAATGTGGGACAATACGGGAAGCGTGGGGGAAAACGAACACCCAGAAAGTATGGAAAAGTATTGGAACCCTGTTATTCGTGCCTATTTACTTGTGTGTCCCAGGGCCCCTTCGTCCTGGGGCTCCAACGCGGCCGAGGAGGCGCCCAAGAAGGTTCCAGGACGGTCCCCAGTCCCACCTGGAACCACGTCGGACATGCACGTCCCGAGCTACGCGCTCGTAGCCTGTCGAACAATGACAATCACGCGGGGATCCCACAAGAGCGCCCCATACCACCCAGGAGCGCCCGGAACTCCGGGCTGTGTGGCCACTGAAGGGTTACTTGCAGGATTCAGCGCGGGGACCTCGAGAGGTCCTGAGCCCACTGCCTGTCACTGGATAATTCCTTGGGCACCCTCTGACCAAGATTTTGGACACCCGAAATGGGTACCGAAAGAATGGGCAACATGCCCAACAACAAATGTTGTCCCGAACCAACAGCGGCCGCTGTTGGGCAGGCGGCCTTCTGTCTCAAATGGACACAGGCCGCGGCGGCGCGGACAGCGAGTCCTGTTCAAAATGAACAGGAACTGCTGTTGGGCATCGTGCCCATTCTTTCGGTACCCATGTCTCGCGTCCAGAAAGATTGCGTAGCAAGTCCATCCGCGGCGAGCTCCCGCAGGAGCTCCCAGGAGCTCCGCAGCAGCTCCCCGGGAGCTCCGTAGAAGCTCCCCCGGGAGCTCTTTGGAAACACTCGAGGAGCTCATCAGAAGCTCCCTAGGGGCTCGTGAGAAGTTCCCAAGGAGGTCCTTCGAAGCTCCCAAGCGTATTAAACAGACTTCGAATCTGAGGTGTCAGAATCTACAAGCAGGGAGCGCATCAGTTCACGGGGGGAAGCCTTGATTTCCTCGGCGAGGCCCAGCCGAAGGACAGCTACTCTTGTTCCACACAGGCAGGCACTGCACGCCGGATTCCCACATTCCAATCTACTTTAGGCGCCCTCTGGAAGGCACCCCGAGGCTGGAACACCGCCGAGAACGGGCCAAAACGAACGCAGACCTCGAACACCTGCCCTGGAGCCCCTCGGCTTCCCTGGGCTCCTGCCGGCCGCCCCTGGGCCTCCGGCAGCGCCCCGCCTGCAGCTCAGCGCCGGCCGAGGCCCCTGGCGGCGAGCTCCCCCCCGCGCAGGCGCGGTGTCCGTGGCGCTGGGCGGGAGCCGCTCGGTCTGCCTCGCCCCGCCGAGCCGGAGGAGCAGAAGGCATCGGTCGGAAGAGGTGGGCAGCGGCAGGGAGCAGAATCGGGGGCGCCAAATCCATGGATCGGGGGAGGTGCTCTCCCCAAAAATGCGGCCGGTGCCGCCTCGCTCGGCGGCGGCAATCCGCGATGTCCCACGGAAGCGGGACCCGTCGCTCATCCACGCCCATTCCGTATATTTTTCTATATTTTCTGGGTTTTTGTCTTCCCCCCACTTTCCATATTTTCCCCTAATCTTTGGGGGATCGACGATGAATTGTGTCTGTGTGTTTTTCCCAACCATCCTGTGGTGTTGGGTCCTCGTTTTGAAGAGAGCCCCGCGTTCTCCTCCTCCTCCTCCTCTCCTCCTCCTCCCTCCTCCTTCCTCCCTGCGTTTCACCCACCCAGTAAAGCGGTTCGTGGCCCCATAGGGAGCTCCACCAAAGGCCCCAGTGGCAGGGTTCGCATGGCGGCCCCGCGTGTTGGCGCACCCCTCGCACGGTTCGTGGCCCCATAGGGAGCCCCACCGAAGGCCCCCGTGGCAGGGTTCGCATGGCGGCTTCGCCCGATTTTTGCGCACCCCTCACACGGTTCGTGGCCTCATAGGGAGCTCCACCGAAGGCCCCAGTGGCAAGGTTCGCGTGGCGGCCCCGCCCTATTTCGGTGCACCCCTCATACGGTTCGTGGCCCCATAGGGAGCTCCACCGAAGGCCCCAGTGGCAGGGTTCGCGTGGCGGCCCCGCGCCATTTTGGCGCACCCCTCGCACGGTTCGTGGCCCCATAGGGAGCTCCACCGAAGGCCCCCGTGGCAGGGTTCGCATGGCGGCCCCGCCTCATTTTGGCGCACCCCTCACACGGTTCGTGGCCCCATCAGGAGCTCCATCGACCCCAGTGGCAGGGTTCGCGTGGCGGCCCCGCCTTATTTCGGTGCACCCCTCGCACGGTTCGTGGCCCCATAGGGAGCTCCACCGAAGGCCACAGTGGCAGGGTTCGCATGGCGGCCCCGCCTCATTTCGGAGCACCCGTCACACGGTTCGTGGCCCTCCACCGAAGGCCTTCGCATGGCGGCCCCGCCTCATTTCGGCGCACCCCTGACACGCTTCGTGGCCCCACAGGGAGCTCCACCGAAGGTCCCAGTGGCAGGGATCGCATGGCGGCCTCGCCCGATTTTGGCGCACCCCTCACACGGTTCGTGGCCCCATAGGGAGCTCCACCGAAGGCCCCCGTGGCAGGGTTCGCATGGCGGCCCCGCGCCATTTTGGCGCACCCCTCGCACGGTACGTGGCCCCATAGGGAGCTCCGCCGAGGGCCCCCGTGGCAGGGTTCGCATGGCGGCCCCGCCTCATTTCGGCGCACCCCTCACACGGTTCGTGGCTCCATCAGGAGCTCCACCGAAGGCCCCCGTGGCAGGGTTCGCGTGGCGGCCCTGCCTTATTCCGGTGCACCCCTCACACGGTTCGTGGCCCCATAGGGAGCTCCACCGAAGGCCACAGTGGCAGGGTTCGCATGGCGGCCCCGCCTCATTTCGGTTCACCCCTCGCACGGTTCGTGGCCCCATAGGGAGCTCCGCCGAGGGCCCCAGTGGCAGGGTTCGCATGGCGGCCTCGCCCGATTTTTGCGCACCCCTCACACGGTTCGTGGCCTCATAGGGAGCTCCACCGAAGGCCCCAGTGGCAGGGTTCGCGTGGCGGCCCCGCCTTATTTCGGTGCACCCCTCGCACGGTTCGTGGCCCCATAGGGAGCTCCACCGAAGACCCCAGTGGCAGGGTTCGCATGGCGGCCCCGCGCCATTTTAGCGCACCCCTCGCACGGTTCGTGGCCCCATAGGGAGCTCCACCGAAGGCCCCCGTGGCAGGGTTCGCATGGCGGCCCCACTTTTTTTGCTGCACCCCTAACACGGTTCGTGGCCCCATCAGGAGCTCCACCGAAGGCCCCAGTGGCAGGGTTCGCGTGGCGGCCCCACCTCATTTCGGTGCACCCCTCACACGGGTCGTGGCCCCATAGGGAGCTCCACCGAAGGCCCCAGAGGCAGGGTTCGCATGGCGGCGCCGCCTGAATTTGGCGCACCCCTGAGACGCTTCGTGGCCCCACAGGGAGCTCCACCGAAGGTCACAGTGGCAGGGATCGCATGGCGGCCTCGCCCGATGTTTTCGCACCCCTCACACGGTTCGTGGCCTCATAGGGAGCTCCGCCGAGGGCCCCAATGGCAGCGTTCGCATGGCGGCCCCGCCTCATTTTGGCGCACCCCTCGCATGGTTCGTGGCCTCATAGGGAGCTCCACCGAAGGCCCCCGTGGCAGGGTTCGCATGGCGGCCCCGCCTCATTTCGGCGCACCCCTCACACGGTTCGCCGAAGGCCCCAATGGCAGGGTTCGCATGGCGGCCCGCGCCATTTTGGCGCACCCCTCGCACGGTTCGTGGACCCATAGGGAGCTCCACCGAAGGCCCCAGTGGCAGGGTTCGCGTGGCGGCCCCGCCTCATTTCGGCGCACCCCTCACACGGTTCGCCGAAGGCCCCCGTGGCAGGGTTCGCATGGTGATTTTGGCGCACCCCTCCCACGCTTTGTGAACCCACAGGGAGCTCCGCCGAACGCCCCAGTGGCAGGGTTCGCATGGCGGCCCCGCCCCATTGTGGCGCACCCCTCGCACGGTTCGTGGCCCCATTGGGAATTCCCCTTGCTTCGTCCCACCTGCCCTGCGGTTCTCACACTTGCGTATGGTTGGGCCCTTCGCCAGGATAATTCTTCCCTCCTGAATGTCTGCGATCGCATGTCGCTCATCCACGCCCATTCCTTATGTTTTTCCATATTTTCTGGGTTTGTGTCTCCCCCCCCATGTCCCATATTTTCCCACATGTTCTGGGGAGTCGACGATGAATTGTGTCTGTGTGCCTGTTTGTCCCTTCTGAGTGTCTGCGCTCGCCTGGTTGGAGGGCGTGGGGAGCCCAGCGGCTCTCGGCCCGCCCCCCCGAAGGCTCCTGCTGCCTGGGCGCGACTGGATGGGGGGGCGATCGGCGGGAGGGGGAGGAAGGGAGGTGCCCTTCTCGGGACCTACTACTGGCCCTTTCTGGGTCGAGTTAAATCTGCAGCCATCGCTGCCCCCTTCCCGACATATCGCGCCCCCTCCTCCTCTCCTCCTCCTCCTCCTCCTCCTCCCTCCTCCTCCTCCTCCTCCTCCTCCTCCCCCCCCCCCCCCCACAAGGTCCTCCCTCCTCCCCCCCCCCAACAAGGTCCTACCCCCCCCCACAAGGTCCTCCCCCCCCCCGACGCCGCGCGCGGAGGCCTCCGCAGGCATGGGCGGCGGCGGGCAGGGCCCCGCAGCGCGTCGCCCGAGCTGCCTCCGCCGTCCCTGGGCCGGGCGGCGGCGCGGCGGGCGCCTGCAGCACGGCACCCGCCGAAACCCTGGGCGACGAGCTCCACCCCGCGCGGGCGCGAGGCCCGTGACGTGGCGCTGGGCGGGCGCGCGAACGGCTCGGTCGTCTTCGCCTTTTGGGCTGGAGGGAGGAGCAGCACCAAAACGAATAGACATACCCACACGTGCTCGCGTCGTGACGAGAATCATGCCGGACCTTTTTCACATCCCTGTTGTATGTGTATATGTATATTCGCCGGCCCAACAGGCCAGGGCGTGCTAAGATCTCCGGTACCTGGTGAACAGTATTTCTAGTTCGCGCGCGCGGGGCGGCCCCTGGGGGTCCCCGGACGAAAAGTACCCCGGCAAGGTCCCGGCAAGTCCCCGGCAAGTCCCCGGCAAGGTCCCAGCAAGGTCGGGTCAGAGATGCCGGAGTTCTGTTTCGGAGTCCAAGAGGGCTCCAGATCGGTCCAAGAGGGCCCCGAGAAGCTTTCTAGACGGTCCAAGAGAGGCCCGAGACGGCCAAAGATCGCCCGAAGACGCCCCAGATGGCCCCAAGACAGCCCAAGAGGCCTCCAAGACGCTCCAAGGGCCTTCCAAGAGGCCTCCGAAGAGGGCCCCAAGTTGCCAAAATCGTTGATTTTCATTGTTTTTTCTATGTTTTTTTGCGTTCTGGCCTTTTCGCTTCCGGACGCTCCAAGAGGGCCCAAGAGGCCTTCAAGACTGCTCCAAGACGGCCCACGAGGCTCCCAAGACGGCCCCGGAGCGGCCCAAGAGCGCCCCCCAGACGGCCCAAGTGCTGCCCAAGGCGGACCAAGAGGCCCCAAGACGGGCCCAAGAGGGGCTCAAGAAGGGAACCGAGAACTGAAAAATCGAGCCCTCCGCCCCAGAAGGCGCCCAGGACCCCGAAAGAGGCCCCAAGAGACTCTCCAAGACACCCCCAAGACGCCCCAATAAGCTCCCGTGAGGCCCCAAGAGGACCAACAACGTCAGGCCCCAGGCCCCAAGAGGACCAACAAATACCGCCAAGAGCCCGCCGAAAGCCCCCCAAGAGACCGTCACGAGAGCTCAGGAGGCCCCCTGGAGGCCTCCCGAGTTCTCCAAGAGGCCTAAAAAGAGGCGCCAAGAGGCCCCAAACGGCCCCAACGAGGCTCCAAGAGGCCACGAACGCGCAAGCAAACGCCTGCGATGGCACAATACGGGCCGGCGGAATGAGCGAAGCGATTAATATATAACAATTTTCGGCCTGCTTCGGCTCTCGACAGGCCCCAGGATCGTAAACAAACGAGTTGGGATAAAAACGGGTCCTGGGGAAAGAGGTCGGGACTCTGGAAACCCCATGTTGAAAACATCAAAACATGGCACGTCGGGATATCCATCGGTCGGCAGTGGTGGGCGGAAGCATGGAGCAGGAGGGCGGTGGAGCAGACTGGGTCTCTGCCCGCTCCTGGAAGGCGAGATGTCAAGGGAGCGCCACCCGATCCCTGACACTGACATATGAAAGTCCCTCAAAGTCGACTGGAACCTGGAGCCCGCACCTACTGTTAAGTCGGGCGTGTCCCCCTATTGGGGGATTTTCGACGAACAACAAATATACCCCAAAGATGCACCAAAAAGGTAAAAACATAATCAAAACATAGTCCCCATAATATTATTTGTTAGTATTATTATTATTATTATGGGGGTATTTGTGATTTTTCCTCGGAAATCCCCCTGTAGGGGGACAGGCCCGACTTAAGCCTACTTTCAACGACCGATGGGTACATCATCTCTGGGGTGCTAGGGGGCCGAGCGGCGATCCGAGGAGGCCCCGCGGACCTCTGGACGGGCGGCGTGCCTTCCGAGTAGCCTCGACCCTCGAAGCTCCCCTCTCGGCGGTGGACGAACCTCCCTTTAGCGAATCTCCCCTCAGTGGAATCGGCCTGGGACCGAAACCGACGGACCTGGCCCCGCACAAAAATGACGGCCGCGACGCCGCGTCACGCCCCCCTGGCGAACCGAAAACGGCCACTTCGCTATAACCGACGTGTCCGAGGAGGACCATCCACCTCTGGCCCTCGAGGGAAGCCTCTAGGGTCGCAGACCCAAGCATTTCGGCGCTCGCCACCTGGTGGCGCCGCGCCTACTCCTTGTGCCTCCGGACCCACTGCTGCAGGCGCTCCCGGAGCTCCGGCTTCAGCCCAGCGGTCGGCAGGCCGCGGGCCTCGAGGTGCGCCCGGAGGTCATTGGTTTTGAGCTTCCCCGTGTATCCGAGGTCCTGCGGGTCCCAATCATGTGTGCCACCACCACCTCCACTCCCCCTCCCCCCTCGAACCACATTGGCTGGGGAAGGGATGGGGGTGAGGGACATGGTGGTGGTATATTGTGGGGCTCCATAAGTCCGCGATGCTGAGCATACTCTTGATCTTTTGCATCTTGTTGCTCGTACGTGGCACTTTGAGCGGGAGGCCGGAGAGAAACGCACAGGCCTGAGCCGTCTTTGAGGCCCTGGAGGGCGGTCCAGCAAGACAAAGTCGTCCAACAATATGTACGGGCGTTTGTACGGTTTCAGCATCACCGCCTTTGGGGCCTTTGGAGCGTTTACGACGGCCCGACAAGCGCGCCTAAGATCGCCCCCCCCATACGGACGAAGGGCCTCCCAGAGAGGCCCAAGAGGCTAGCCCATCTGTGTAGTCCCGACAACACTGGGTACAGCCGAGCAGCTTGATTGGGCAAGCGTGAGCGCAGAGAGCCGGAGCACGAGCCCAGCATCGCGTCAGTAGCTGGAAGCTGTCTGGGAGCTGCGACTGAAGGCCCCCGACCCCCACGAGGCCCTCGAGCTCTCGCAGCAACGCGAAGACGTACTTATGTTCCCTCCCCCCCGGGGGGACACCGACGCGCTCTGAGCATCTCAGAGAGGATTTGCTTTTGGCTGGGACCCCTGGGCAGAGGGGGAACGCGGGGGAGGAGCAGCTCGGGGGGGGGGGGGGCATCGAGCTTACCTCGGCGATGCATCGCCGATAGATCGTCGACAGGCCCCCCATAGCGAAGCCACGCGCTCCTGGGCGGGGTGGGCTATCAAGCCCCACAACAGCGATGAGCGAACGATGAGGGGTCGATACGCTCCCTCCTCCCCGAGCCCGCCCCTCTGTCGGTACCCTTCCGGATTCCGGGTCACATCACTCGGCTCTCCAGCGGCTGGGCGGCCGTTCGGGACGACTCGGGAACCCCGGGAACGCCCTCAGTAAGGCGCAGCCGCCTGAGGCTGGAAAGCTGCCGAAAACCGACGGAGACGCCCGAAATCCGCAAACTTCGAGCGGGCGGCTCTTCTGCTGGCGCTGGCGGCTCCTCCACTAACCAGCCTCGATCCCATCCCTATCCTTACGATCGTCAAGCCCAAGGGCGATGACAATCTCACGGATGCGTCCTCGAAAACAGAAAGAATCCTTACGATTGGCATCGAGATCAGGCGCTGCTGATCGTGGATCAGGCGATGCAAATCAGGGATCAGGTGATGCAATTCAAACGATGCCAATCAAAGATTGCGGAAACCAAAGAGTACCGATACCGCTACCCCCCGGACCTCGTCCAGGGTTCGCTCGTACAGTGATTTCGAGGCGAATCCAGCGGCGGCGACGAGGGCCTCCCAGGAGGCCCCCAGAGGGGGAAAACGGCCGAAGGGTGGAGGTATGGGTACCTTTTTTCTCCTCTGAGGGATAGGATAATCATCAGGCGATGCCAACCAGGCGATGCCAATCTCAGGTCGGGCCTGTACTCCTACAGGGGGATTTTGCACGAAAAACAAGACACAGCGAACAAATGCCCCAGAGTGGTCAAAACATATTCCAACATCGCCCCCACATCATGCTGAAACGGTTTGTGGATCTTCCTCCTGTAGAGGGACGGGCCCGACTTCTGCCAGCCGGCAGCCCGGCAATGCGCGCCCTCGCCATCGCTCGGACGTCCATTCCCTTTGTCTTGTTTGGTTTTGTGCGTGTGACCCCCCCCCCGGGGGTGCGAACGCGCCTGCGCCTGCGAGTGCGCGCGCCTCGGGCGGAGCCCCTCCGCCTCGCGGGGCAGCCGAGACCCTGGGCGGGCGCCCGCAGGCCCACGGGGCGACGCGAGGGGCCCCAAGGGGGGCGGCAGGCTTCGAGGCGATCGTCGCCTCGAGGCGCGCAGGGTGGCGAGGAGGAGGAGGAGGAGGAGGAGGAGGAGGAGGAGGAGTCGGAAGCCTGGGCAACTCAAGGTCACGTGCTCGGTCTCATGGCCTGTCTCGCTGTGTCTGCGAGCTCGGTAGCTGCTGGCGGCATTATCGGCATAGCAGGGGTCAGCCTACGGGCCCCCTGGCCTGGTTAGGCCCTATGGGCCCGCTGCAGCTCGGCGCCGAGTCCCTCAAACTCAAAACTGATATGAACGGCGGAAGCTATGGCCTTCTGGCCCATCGCCTCCTGCTCGGGTTATTATGTGTACGCTGTAGCATCTGGAAGTCCCGTCCCCCCCCCATCAACATCCCCTCTCCCCACCTCCACTCCGATAAGTTAGTGGCTTGCCCACTAAACAGGCATAGAAGACGTGCGTCCGTGCGGCCACATATTGGCTTTCCTCGAGAGCTCTACTCCAAAGGGCACTGCGCACTCGCTAATGCACCCTATACCCGAACGTCACTGCATGCTCGGAACGGGTCTGCCAAGGGGGCTCAGGAGGCTAAAAAGTCTGACGCGGGGGTCTTTGAAAGAAAGCGACGATCCCAAATCGGGGCAGGCGAAAGCCACCAACAATGTGGACTCCATTCTCTCCCGATGTGGGTCACCACGTACTGAAGAAACCCATCCATTCTAGTCTGATATCGCAATATCCGCCTGGCCCTCTGGCCGTTGCAAGGTGGCGAAAAAACAAAAAAAAGACCGCCTTCTCACTGCTCACTATTGCTGCCGTAGTTGAGCAAGCAGTGTGCGTGCACGTTCACCCCCACGCAACGCCATCTCACGGAGCCCCGCCATGCTCACGATCCGAGCTGCTGGCGCGCTTTGAGCGCGCTCTGCAGCTGTCGCCCCAGCGCCGACGGTGGAGGCGCCCCGAACACCTGGTTCGCCTTGAGTGCCCGTAGTCCCCTGCACGTCGCCAGCCGTAGGTCTTGAACCGTGTAGTTCCCCAGCTTCACTTGCGGCAGCTCGTTGCCCGTGCGAATGGCGTTCACCTGGCCCTCGTTGTGTCCCGTCCACGGAGTCGCTGCCAAGGCGTTGAACATCATGCGAAGCTTCCACTTCTGCGCCTGCCCTGGGTCCGTGTACGCCTTCTTCACCCGAAAGTAGGAAATGATGTCCGCGAGCTCCTCCTTCTGCATTATCTCGATCAGCATCGAGAACTGCGTCAAGACTGTCGCTGTCTCGCCCTCGATGTCTGCGCTCTTGGCGATCTCCTGAAAGAAGTCCGCGGCCACGTGTAGATGTGGGGACCCCCTCTCCTTGCTGCCCTTCGACTTCACGTCCTCTGCGTGAGATATTCCTGCTGCCGCCGCTGCGTCGATCGCCTTGTTCTCGTTTTCGACCAGGAAGAAGTCCCAAAGGCTGCCCGAGACCAGGCGCACCATCTGCGCGTTGTTGAGCGACATTTTCTGTAGCAGCAGCGTCCCCTCGTGTGTTGCACCTTCGCCCGAGCCAAGTTTGTTGCCAGCAAGCTTCTTCGGGGCGCCACGCGCTCCCTTCCGCTCGGGTGCGATGGCCTCTGCCGCTTGTTCCATCGCCCCTGTCCTCGGCCTGCTGCTTCCTCCTCCTGCTCGCCGCGACATGGCTGTCACTAGGGGGCCCTGGTACGTGCGTTGATACGTGTACGAGATGTTCGTTAAGATCAAAGCCCTCTCTGTAACAGACTCCGCACGTGTAGAAGCTCTTCTCTTCTGGCTTGAAGTCAAAAGAAGTGGCTCGGGTAGGGCAGCGAATGGGTTCTGACCGAGACATTGTAATGACATGGCGTAGGCAGGGCGCTCGGCTTGCGAAACATGTGCGACACCATGGGCAGACGTTCGTGCTAGCGATCATGGGGTGCAAGTTACGCATGTTATGTGCATGTGTGACGTGTGCTGTGAGTGCCTTCAGCGTAGTGAATGACATGCCGCACCCCTTGCCCTCGCCCTCCTCCCCCATCTCGCGCATGCACGCGCACTCGTCGATAATACTGCTGTTGCTGCTGCTGCCGTGCTCCACGTGCTGGTGCTCTGTGATGCTCGTGTGTATTCCCAGCCGTCTCCGTAGTATGTCCAGTTTTTTTTTCCCGAGATGTTGAGTAGGTCCCTATTTAAGCCCACGTGTACCTTAGCGAACCTCTTCCCAAGCTGGGGGTCTTTGAGCACCTGCAGTACGTTTTCTTTATCGGTCCAAATCTGGTCGAAGCGAGTGTCTACGTCTGCGAGCGCCTGCAAATCGTCCTTGACCTGCCTCGCCCAAGGCGCGGAGTGAGGAGTCAATCTACCTTCAGGGCTGCACCTCGGAAACTCGAGCAATCTATCCATTTCTGTCGTCCCAAAAATGGCGGTCAAAACCTGCGTGTGATGTGTTGGGTCCTTGGCCACCTGCTGAAGCCATCGGAGTCTCTGTACGCGTAATTCAGTGGCTGTGTCGCTCATCTTCCCATGCTCAAAGACGTCATTGTTGCTCAAGGTTCGCACTCGCCCTTCAAACTCTCGCTTGGCCTTTCCGTGCATCAGGCAGCGTAACATTTTGACCAAGACCGTGTCTAGCTGCCTTGTGAAATCCTCTGGGAGCACGAACGCCGAGAGGCCAGCGATCGCGGCACTGCACACGAAGCAGAGGAAAGGGGTGCGCAGCATGCGATGGTGGAGGGGCTGGTGCCAAACGTCTCCCAGCGACCTCCAAGCTGCCTGGGCTCCTTTAATGCGGGCTTTCAGCTCCGTCCTCAACGCCCCGTCGAAGCTCAGGATGGGCCCCAGGACTCGAACTTCTCTGCGTACTTCCCCCTGGGCTCGTTTCTGCCTGGAAAGTTCGCGTGCCGCCTCAAAGGAGCCATGTCCACTAAAGCTGATCATGTGGTTGGTCTTATCTTTGTTAAGGACGTGCCCGTTCGTCGCAATGTGGTCCTGGAGCCCCTGGGTGGCGTGATTCAGCTGCTGCGTGATGTATCGTGCTTGAGGTGCGTAGGCGTGTATATGCAGCCGTGAAACATCATCTACAAATAAGCCTATCCCGATGTCGACTTCATCTCGGGTGACGGGGGGCAACGACCGCGGGTCCATGAATAGCTGGCGTCGGCTTCGGCAAACTTATCATTCCAACTCTGGACCGTCGGCGAGTATGCATCTACAAAACCTCCAGCCGCTAGCGCATGACCCTGGGTTGTGCCTCGGCTTGGGTGAAAATCTGCTGTTCCGTCAATGGCCTCGACGTGCATGGTGGCGTGCAGTACGGCTTGGTCAGCTAGCTGCGCGTTATCTGCTCGGTGTGTGCGTCCGTGTAGTGCTGTAGTGCTGTTTTTGTGCGTGCATGCGAATGCGTTCGTGCCGTCGTAGTTGCTAATAGTGTGGCTTAGCTTCGCTTGTCTGCATCTCCAACTTGCTGCAGCTAGGCTGAGTATACATCCCTCCCTCCTCCGCCCCCGTAGTCCTCCGTGCGCAAAATCTGGTGGTGTAGGCCTGCGGGGGATCCTCTGGAGGTATCCAAAATAACTCATACCGAAAGCGTCGAAGCAATGCAAAACCCTCTGCCCCTTGATGCCCATCTTCTGGTTATGCTTACTCTGTGAAAAAGCCTGGCTACGTATGCTGCTCAATGGGACCGCTCCGACTAGACGTATGAGGGCCAACAGGCCATTGTACCTTCTCGAGAAAGTTGTCGGGACGAACTTACGATCATTTTCGTTTCGATATCTCTTGGGGTCGATACACATACACAATGCTTCTGCAAGTACTCCCCATGCTGGCCTGGCCCTGCTCGACGCTTTGGGGCCTTCTTCAACTGTTGGACCTGCCCCTCACGATCTTGCCGAATCTCATCCATAATCTCGGGGGATCCGTACAGGTGGGGGATGAAAGACCGATCTGCAAGCCAATCTTCCCATTTGATCTTTTCGCATTCCATTCCTCCTTCCTCCGCCGCCTGTGCAAGACCGTCCACCCACTGCGTTGTTGTCATCCCCTCGCGAGGTGCAAAAATAAAGCGCTTTTTTGGTCATCTCCCAGTGTTGGAAAGCTCCACGCGGAGCCTGTGTACTTCAACCATTCGTCTCTTTTTCCAGGCTCGGTTGATTTCTGACACAATGCGCGTAGTCTTCTGCGTCTTCTGTTCTCGTCGTACGTGTTGTAGCTGCCTTGAAAGTCTACGTAGCCCCCTTCAATGCTGTCAAACTCGGTGGACCCGTCTCCCTGGAATGATTTTGATCCAGTCTGAAAAAGTCCTTCTCGGAGTCGGCCTCGTTCTCGGAGCAGGACAACTCTTTCGTCTCGCATCGCCTCATACTCTGCGGTGTCGCACGCCATACGCGGGAAGCTCTCGACCATGGCTGCCCGAACACAATGCGATAATCCGTCCCACAGGCTCTGCACATCTCCCTGGTCCCATTTCTGGCGCCAGTCGTCTTCGCTGATGCTCTGGGCGTGCTGCTCGACTAGCTGCAAGTACTCCACTCGTTTGTACCCGTCGCTGTACGCGCGCATAAGAGAGCCCCGATTCACGGTAGGCGTCAGCGTCGGCTTGTGGGCACGAGTGACGTGGATGTCCATATTCACATACACTGGTACATGGTCATGGAGGTGCGTGCTCACGTGTCGTTGCAGTCTACGAGCAAGTCCAAGCAAAGGGTGTAATTGACGAATTCGATGTATGCTCTCTACTGGGACGGCAATGTGGTCAATATTGCTTTTGTGACTGCCCTGGTAGTAAGTGGGGCCTGTGTGCCAAAACTCGTCCGCCATGGCTAAAAACTGCTACTAAGGAATTCCCTCACCTGCGCACTGGTCTTACTCTCGATCGCGGGCTCGCATGCTCCCACGTTCTCGGGCTCTGTCTTGTACCTGCGCCCCGTGATGTCGGTCTGCCATCCAAAACTGCAATTATAATCTCCAGCGACGATAGGTAAACAAGAGGCTCCCAGCTTGTCGATCTCGCTCTCAATCCATCCCAACATTCGCTTCGTGGTGGTTCTCAGCATTGTGGCTGCAAGCCCACGAGGAGGGATATATATATATATATATATATCGGAAAAACTGCCAGGCTCGTACTGCCAATCTTAAATGGTGCCATCGCCACGCGCCCTGTGATCCCAAGATGCGGTGGTGGTGTCGCCACTTTCATCAGTGTACCTAAAAATCTCTTGCCGTATAAAATACTCAGCCCGCATGAGTTATTGGTCGTCCGAGACCGTCGCCATCCAAAGTTAATCGCTTGGTGGTGCGGGAGCTTGCACTTGGTCACCTCGGCATCCCTGGCCGCTCCCCCCGCGCCGATGGCGACGAAGAAGTCGACGCTTTCCACCTGCAAGGATATTTCTTCCATTCGAGCGAAATCTCCCCATTGCACAGTATGAAACAGCAACTTCATTATCGGAGTGTGGGGGAGTGTGGGGTGTGCTACAAGAATTGCTGCTGCCGCCCGAGTGGCACCGTCCTCCCGCTCTGCCCTGGGCCTCCTGCACGCAGAGGTGTGGTGTGCGAGGCTGTCTTGGGTGGAGCTCGGCGGGGGCGCCTGCGCCTGGGCGGCCCCTGAGGAGGAGGAGGAGGAGGAGGAGGAGGAGGGCGAGGAGGAGCAGGAGGGGGAGGAGGAGGAGGAGGAGGAGGCAAGGCAAAGGCAAGGCAAGGCAGGCGCTCGGGGGTCGTAGCTCCTCTACGCTTGTGAGCAAGTGAGACCCCTGCGGATGCGTAGGAGCTGGCCCTCTCTTCGGGGCTGGGCCAGCCTGGCGACTCACCGAGCGAGCCGTTGCACGCAAGGTGAGTGGCCATCGGCGGCGAGGCACGGGCCTCGCAGAGGGGCTCGAGCTGGCCACCACGACCCCCTCCTCCACGCCGTCATGGGGAGGCCCGAACACCGTTCCCAATGTCGGCAGGGGGAGTGGGCAGAGCAGCCAGTTCAAACCCAAAAACGGCGTGGGGAAGCGCCCAAGCCTCCCTGGGCGCGGGGCCTCCCAAGGGGCGGCTCCTCCTTGCAGCAAAGAAGAAAAGAAGAAGGCGGCTGTTCGCATCTGGTCGAACTGCCCGCGCTCGAAATACCTGAACCTGAAACCTCCATCCAGCCCGGCCATTAGGCCAAGGCTGATGGACGGAAGGTAGGGGGCCGCGCGCCCCCCTACCATCCACCTGACGACGTTGAGGAGGCGGACGAGGGCCGACAGGCGCGGCTTCAATCACGAGAGGGAGAGTGGCAGAGACAGCAAGATAAGCAGGGGATCCCTCGCAGCTACAGTGGAATTGCTATAAAGCTGCGGCGCCGCCTGGATGCGTGCTGTCGCCTCAGTGGTCTCACTTCCCTCGGAACCTCATGGTCGTCTTATCTGCACCTGTTGCACATCAACTGTCGGCCAGTCATGACGCATATCGAATGTCGAGGTGCTCTGGGCTGGGCACGGTTCCCTCGGGCTTGGGCTCACCGTCGTATGCGAGAGCAGAGTAAGATGAAGGATGATTGAATTTCTGCCGTTGAGCCGAGACTGCAAGTCGATGCTGCAAGGGTAATTTAATGTCATCACACTGTTGTGCAGGAGTCGGGCGTCACATGTCGCTGCTATGCTGCCTGGGCCCCGTCGGGTGCTCCTATGGTCCTCGTACTGGTGCCTGTAGGTTGGTACCTTGCCCTCCTGAACTTTGGCCTGGGGTCCTAGGAGGTCCTTGTACGAGTCCCTGGCTGAGGTCCACAATGTACTTGCGTCGTTCTCGATACTGCGCTGCAAGGGCGTACATCTCTTCAAATTTGCTACTGATTTTGTCTTCGGAATTTCTGGAATTTCTTCGGGTCGAGACTGGTCGCACGAGCAAGCTTTTCCATCCCGCTCTCTGGTGGCCAGCGTGCAAGGGACGACGAGAGAGGAGGCAAAGGCAACAACGGACCGCTGGCTACCGTCGTGGGCGCCTCTCGACCTGGCCGCCCAGCAACATCGCCTTGTGTCGGCAAGTTGTGTCGGGATGCTGGCGCCGTCGGCCCAGCCCAGCCCTCCGGCCAAGGCTGATGGACGGATGGTAGGGAGCCGCACGCCCCCCTACCATCCACCGTCGTGGGCGCCTCTCGACCTGGCCGCCCAGCAACATCGCCTAGCGTCGGCAGGTTGTGTCGGGATGCTGGTGCCGTCGTTACTGCCTGCGGCGCAAGGACGATTCGACTGCTCTCTCCAAGGCGCTCTTGGGGGCAGAGGCCTTCCCCTTGGTCGCGTTGAGGCCCGGCAGGCTGACCGTCATCGCCTCCTTGAGCTTGAACACTGAAAGGTTCCTCACCCATGCGAGCTCGGTCTCCCCGATCTCCTTCCCCTGTAGGATGGCGCCCAGCACTGGAGTCGGGTTCAGGCTGCACTGGAGCTTGCCATACCTGTCCCCCTCGTCCTCGTCCTCCCTCTTGTAAGTCTCGTTGACTTTGAAGCTCTTGAAGATCTCCTCGATCATGGCCTGGCCGTAGGCGTTCGCCGTCGAGTTGATGAACTCTAGCAGGGTGGCTCTGCTCTCCTTCTCCATGATACTGCCGTTGGCCCCGTCCATGGACTCGTGCAGTTCGCGCATCACCTCGATGGCCACGTGCGCGCGCGGGGGTCCCAAGCCACGCCTCTTCCCTCGGGAGCGGACCTCCGTGGCGTACTTCTTGGCTGCCTGCAGGCCCGCTTGGAAGGCCCCGGCCTGCGCTGGGACGGGCCAGAAGTCGGACAGCACGCGCATCGCCTCCCTCAAGTCTTGCGCGTTTCGCAGGGCGAGCTTCATCGTCACGTTCAGGCGGTCGTCGTAGTGGTCGTGGTCGCCGCCGCGTCCTCGCTGTGGCTGTTGCCCCCCTTTTCACCGCCGCTTGCTGCTGCCGAAGCTGCTGGCGACGAGCGTCGTTCTCCTGCCAGGTCGATCCTTGCGCCTCGCTTGCCAGCCAGCTGCCAGTCCGCTCTCGGCGCCATCGCCGCCATGGCAAGTACGCTCTTTGACCGAGTGGGGGCCTTCGTGATGTGATCGAACGCGGCGCTGAAAAGAGAGTAAGTCTTGGGCCTCGTATCCACATAGGCCGCACTCCAATGAGGCTGGTTCCAATAGTTCTTGGGCCCATTTGCTGCGGTCGACATAGCACGTGCCGTGCCGTTGCACAGCCCTGTGACAATGATATATCGCCGTCTTGCGATTGAGGAATACACTGAGACACCAGGGGCACTGATTAGTGGTAACAAGCACTGTGAGCAGCGTGCGAAGGTTGTGCACTCCTCTCTTGTGTGCCTGTAGTGCCTGTGCTGTCCTAAACCTCCTCCCGCATACTGTCTCCCTTCCTCCGTCGTCGACGCGCGGGTGGTCGCACCAAAGGGGGCGTGCAAGGGCCTCCTCCTGCTCCTCCACCGTCTCGTCCTCTCCCTCTTCTCTGCCTCCTCCCCTCTGCGCTGTGCTGCGCAATATGCTCGTGTCGACGCATGGCCACTGCCGCCACTCCTCGGTTCCTGGTGTAAGTATGGCCAGATCTGACGTACGGTGCTCGTACCATGCTTGCATGTTTTCGTCCATCTCTGCTAGCAAATCTAGGTCGCGCCGATGCTGTTGTGCCATAGGTGTAGAGTAAGTTCCCACCCAGCCCCCTGGCAACAATCGTGGAACACCCTTCAACCGCTCCATCACACTGAGGCCAAATATAGCTGCAAACAGGCTGCCGTGAGCTTCTGGGTACTTCGCCCACTGTTGATACCATTTCAGTCGCCGTCCCCGTAGAGCGTCTTCTGTCATCTCTTGCCTCCATTCCCTGAACGCGCGGGCTGCGCTGTAACATCGCACTGTGCCGTCCGCTCGTGTCCACGACATCTTGCCCCGGGCGAGCGTGCGCAAATATTTGCCGATCACCGCATCTAGAGTAGCAGTGTGACGTGGGCTGAGTACCATCGCCGTTAATCCGCTGAGGCCAGCTCCGAACACAAACGCAATGAACGTCATTCGCTTGACTGCGAAGCTGTTCTTGGAGCTCCAGAAGGTGCCGCCTTGCCTCCAGGCTAGGCGGATCGCGTCGCACCGTTTCTTGATCTCCCCCGCGATGCCCTGATCTGACGGGATCGACGGCCCCAGCACCCTC
Organism: Prorocentrum cordatum; assembly: GCA_963575745.1. Lineage (NCBI taxonomy): Eukaryota > Dinophyceae > Prorocentrales > Prorocentraceae > Prorocentrum > Prorocentrum cordatum. The sequence goes on from CAUYUJ010000693.1 coordinate 80,525, forward strand.
ATTTCCCTAAGGGAAATGCCCTTCAGCTCCTTTGAACGGCGCAACTTGCGGGTGCAGCTGTAGCTCCCCTGGCCTCGGAGGCAGAGGAGGTGGTTGGTTTTGGTGGGGTTGAGCTTCCAGCTGCCCTTGGCTAGTGTTGTCTCGAGCTCTTGCGTGGCCTGGTTCAGGTGGGCAGCGACGTGGGTCGCTGACGCTCCAGCTGGGCGGATGTGAGTCTTTGTGATATCGTCCATGCATGTGTTGAGGCTGAGGTCGTGCACTTGGTGGGTAATAGGGTGCTGGGTGTCGCGTAGCTTTTGCGTAGGATCGCCTCGCGCGCCGTCGTTCCATTGTTGCACGTATAGGTTGTAGCTGTCAACGAATTGCCTCGGTGCCAACGTGAAGCCCATCTGGGCTCCCGAGAGGGTTTCCATTGTGACGGCTTCCGTGGGTGTTTCTATCGTCATAGCTGTCATGTCGATGGCCCCCACAGAGTGCACTCGGTCCCATTCATCAGCTTGTTTGAAGGCAACTGCATGCAGGAGGCGCTTATCCGTATAGAGGCAAACGCGTTAGAGCAATCATAGTTGGTGTACGCAGAGCTGTATCCTAGTTGCTCAGCCTTCCATTTCGTCGTCATCAGCGTGGCAAGAGCGTTCTCCCGACACCGGTCCGGTAGCCCGCCCTGCGCCCACGCTGCATGCTGAAATGGCGCGCCACGTCTGTGTTTGCCCGCGTGCCACGACCTGCCTACACTGCAGTGCGCGTGCATGATGCGCTTTCCTAATACACCCTGTCGTCCGTTGTTCTTATCTGCTCCGAACGCCTTGGACCTATGCCACGCAAGGGGGGCGGTCTGGGTACTTCGACACGTAATCAGCACATCCATGAGTCCCCTCGCCGCCGCGTGGTTGCCTTGTCCCCGCTGTGTAACTCCAAGTCCAGCTCTGGGCCCCCATCCCACTGTGTAGTTATTGACTAAGTTGGCGGGCTCCGTCGGTGCACCTCCTCTCCTCCCCAAGCCTCCCCCTGTCCATCCCAACCGCTCCAGTAGTGCCCTCCCCTTCTGCAACCGTCGCTCGATGGTGCGCTGCGTATCCTCCTCCTCCCTCGTCGCTCGTGCCTGCGCCCCTGACACTGTCGGATCACCTAGGTTGATTCAAGGGTCTAGTAAGACCATGCAGGCCATGCCCTTCTCTTTTTGGCCTTTTTTTGCGATAGCGTAGCATAGCAGCGTGGTCCTCAGCAGCTCGGCAACGGAGGTCGCTGTCTACTGGGAGTGGCAATTGTTGGGAGTAGTGTGCTTCCCTCTATAGCAGCTGCTGGTCCAAATCTATGACCTGCGCGCTGAGGCCTCCTTCGCGCGGGCTCTTCGCCAGCTCGTTCGCCCACTGCTCGGCAGACCAGTGCGTGCGAGGGGCAAAGAAGAATCTGCGCTTGGGCCCGCGACCGTTCGCCTGGTACTGGATCCTAAATCGGTGCATCTCGGCGAAATCCCCCCGCCCTGACGTTTCCCAAATCTCCTCGACCAGCCGGGCTGTTCGCTGGGTCTCATAGCTCTCTCTGATCTGCTTTAGCACAAATGTGACATCTTTTAGCTGCGCTTTCGCTTGCTCGAGCTGCTCGTCGGGGATCCCAGGGCCCAAGCGCTGTCTGATAGTGCGTCTCTGTGCCAACAGTTCCACCCGTTGTGACTGCATAGCACGGTAACACACATCCTCCCTCTGGCGCTGGGCACCGAAGATCTGTTGCACTGCAGTCCTGACTGCCTCCCTGTACCGTTGCCACGCTCGATCTGGGGTCGGTCCGTCTAGCAGCTCCCTCCACTCCTCCTCCTCTATCTTGCTCAGCTCCTCCTCGATCCTATCCAGCACCTCCTGCCTTTATATCCTCTCCTCAAACAAGACATGAGCTGGTCCCTGTCGAGTCGGCCCTTTGGCTTCAGTCGACTGGCCGGGGCATGTCTGATCCGCTCATCGATGACCAACCCAATCGGCACATGGTCACGCGAGCCTTTAGCTTGGATAAGCTGCAGCCGCTTCCCAGACGTGCGGAGCGCTGTGCATTTCTGGACCAGGTGAGCTGCGCCCTGCGGGATAGCTAAGTGGTCGATTCGGTTTGCCCTTCCCTTGGGGCCAAAGAAAGTAGGGCCAGGGTCGTGGGTTGTGGTAGCCACGATGAAATCGCTGGTTTGGCAGAACTGAAGAAAGTGCTGTCCGTTGTCATTCTCGAACGCTGGCGCGTGGGGCCCCAGGCAACTCGAAACCGTTTTTTGGACAGTCCCGTCGCTGGCACGGTGAAGCCCAAAGTCGGCATTGATATCCCCCCCCCCCAATGACCGTCAGCGTACGTGCTCCTAGCCTGTCCGTCGTTCCCTCCAACCACTCACTAATACGCCTCCCCACCTCCCCATAGTTCTTGACATGCGTAGGTGCGTAATATGTCGAGAAGAGAGCCACTTCGCAGGAGGACAGCGCAAGTTTAATTCCTCCTACTCGTCCCTGCAGAAGTCCAGGGGGTTGGTAGATATCTCTCAAGCAGTGGGTCGGGTATTTTTTGTGCACCAGGATTGCAATGCCGCAGGCTTTCGTGACAAACCGTCCTTTGCGCGCACCCATTCGAATACACCAACAGAGTGACCTACAACAAAGCTTTTTGCATTCGTTGCGGGGTGGGGGGTCGTCCTTGGGATGTGAGGGGTGGGAACCCGCTACAAAGGGAATTCTTTTGTACTGCACCACAAAAGAAATTCCTTTGTATTCCACAACAATGGGAATCCCTTTGTAATCCGCCACAAAAGGAATCCCATTGTATTCCGCCACAAAAGGAATCCCTTTGTATTCCGCCACAAAAGGACTCCCTTTGTATTCCGCCACAAAGGAAATCCCTTTGTATCCCGCCACAAAGGAAATCCCTTTGTATTCCGCCACAAAAGGAATCCCTTTGTATTCCTCGACAAAAGGAACCTCTTTGTATTCCGCCACAAAAGGAATCCCTTCGTATTCCGCCACAAAAGCAAATCCCGTTGTATTCCGCCACAAAGGAAATCCTTTTGTACTCCGCCACAAAAGGAAATCCCTTTGTATTCCGCCACAAAAGGAATCCCTTTGTATTCCGCCACAAAGGGAATCCTATTAAAATTGATAGAGGTGCTGGAACCATTGTGTTTTCACAGCTTTTTAAAGAATTTCGATTAAAATCATTAGTTTCGTATGTGCCTGCGCAGAGATTCAGAGAATTGTAATTGAAAGTATTGTTTTTTTTTATGGCCAGGCACAGAGATCACATAGATTTTAATGACTTTCCAACTATGGAGAGTGGTTTTAATGCGAACTCTGTGAAAACACAAGGTTTCCTTTGATTTCTGATTAGAAAAACAATGGAACCCTTGTGTTTTCACAGAATTTTCATTAAAACCACTCTCCATAGTTGGAAAATCATTAAAATCTCTGTGATCTCTGTGCCTGGCCATAAAAAAACAATATGTTCAATTAAAATTCTCTGAATCTCTCTGCAGGCACATACGAAACTAATGATTTTAATTGGGATTCTCTGAAAACTGTGAAAACACAATGGTTCCAGCACCTCTAGCAATTACAAAAGGAATCCTTGTGTATATATCCTTTTGTATATGAATACACAAGGAATTCCTCTGTTGCAGAATACAAAAGGATTATCTTTGTTGCGGCAGACAAAAGGATCCTATGTATAGCAAATACAAACGGATTCCTTTTGAGGTAGAATACAAAAGGATTCCCTTTGCGGCGGAACACAAAATAACCTACGACTACTACAAATAATAATAATCCCAACACTACTACTACTACTATTACTAATACTACTATGAGTGGTTGTCTGGTTGTCTCTCGGAGAGTGTCGCGGGCTCTCCGCTCTTCAGTCAATCGCAACGCAATAGCCCTCATGCAATGGCAATGGCGAAGAGGGAAGGAGGAGGAGGAGAAAAGGGGGAAAAGGGAGGGAGGGAGAAGCAAACCTTGAAGGCGAAGAATGTTCGCGGCGCCAAGGCGAGGAGCGCATATTGGAAAACCAACCGCCCTCTTTCGTCTCTTCCTATCTCGTGATCATGTGTTCCCTTTTTTTGTTTCTCTCTCTCTCTCTCTCTCTCTCTGCCTCCCTCTCTCTTGCTCTCTCCCTCTCCCCCCTTTTGCATTTGTCCGTGCATCGCGTCGCGCGTTGCCAAAAATGGTCAACCAGCAGTTGACACTCTATACAGGTGCGCAACGAACGCAGAGTATTACCACGCGCAACGCAGGCATGATCGGTCAACCATCAGTTGACACATGAATGGAACAATACACAACAGTAACTACAGCGGAAACAGACGCGGACAACCAGCAGTTGACACTCAAATGAAATTGTGCATAACGGTAACTACAGCGGAGACATAGTCGGTCAACCATCAGTTGACACTTAACGAACACGTGGATGTAATTTCGCCAACACTTCAAGCAACCGACAGATCTTGCCGCGCGAGGTGCATCTCGTAAGAAAGGCCATAATGTTGCCCGCCAAGTTCCAGCGCGCGCTCTTGATCTTCCAGATTGTTCATAATGTGGATTAGCGTCATCCCTACGTCGACTTGGTGACCCTTCCACATCACGCACTGAGAGAATCTCTGCGGCACCAACATTGCAACCATGGTTGCTTCGCTCTCATCTTGAAGGAATCGAAACTCAGCCCCTGACCCCAGAGGTCTGTATTCACGAAAGAAACCCTCTGTCACAAGTAAACTGCGCTTGGCACGCGTATCCGCAACGCCCTTCTTGTTATGCGCAGGATGCCAGAACTCGGGTCCGTATCGACTGGGGAATGTCTCGATGATGAAGGCTGACCCACTGAGCCATGACATCGACTCGAACGCGTCCGTTTTGAATGTGTTGGAGTCTCTGAAATGCTGCGTAGTGCCATCTGGCGAATCTGACCAATGAGGGGAGCCCCACATGACCAATCCCAACGTCACTCCTTGAAGCTCTGGCATCTGCGTGTACGTCGTATACGGACTGTTATCATCTCCTTCAGTATCGAAGCCCGTGATGTCGAAAAGCGGCCCATGTGCGCCACCTGCCTTCAGCCATTGAACGTTATTCGAAGTTGCTGTCGTCAATCGAGCTTCCAACGCTGCTGCGTTCTCATCACCGCTGGGAACCGGCTGGTGTAAGTCTGACAGAATAAGTTTGCGATATGGCAATGACTGCTCAATGCGGCTCTGTTCCATCGCAGGTGCTGGGCGCGCTATCTCCAAATCCATCATCATGCAGAAACTGGCGCCAGTGTATCGGTGCCGGTTACACAAACCCACAACAAAATTACTCAATTTGAGCCCGGTGGCAGCGGCCCTTCCCTCTCCCTCTCCTACTTCACCCCTCCTCTCCCCCCTCTTCCCGCCGTTTTTGTCTCTCCCCTCTCTCTCTCTCTCCCTCAATCGCTATCTCTCCATCTCTCTCTCTGTCTCTCTTTCTCTCTGTCTACCTCTCTTGTCTCTCTACTACTACTACTACTACTACTACTACTACTACTACTACTACTGCTGCTACTACTACTACTACTACTACTACTACCACTACCACTACCACTACCACTACCACTACCACTACTAGTACTACTACCACGACTACCACGACTACTACTCCTACTACTACTCCTACTACTACTTCTACTACTACTACTACTACTACTACTACTACTACTACTACCACTACCACTACCACTACCACTACCACCACTACTAGTACTACTACCACGACTACTACTCCTACTACTTCTACTACTACTACTACTACTACTACTACCACGACTACTACTACTGCTACTACTACTACTACTACTACTACTACTACTACTACTACTACTACTACTACTACTACTACTACTACGATGAATAGTTGTCTCCCAGAGACTGTCGCGAGCTCTCCGTGGTTCAAGCAATTGCAAAAAAATTGCCCTTCGTTATATCAAACACAACAACCTGGCTCTTCCTGCCGCAGAAAGCAAGCGCGGCTCCCTTGAGCGGGAGTTTGATATGCGTAGTAGATTTTATGTTGATTTCCTGTTGCGTCTGTGTCTCAGAGACTTTCGCGGGCTCCCTGTTCTTCGAGCAATGGCAAAACAATACTAAACCTCATGCAATGACAATGGAGAGGAGGGAGGGAGGGGGAGAAGGGAGGGAAAGGGAAGGGAGGAAGAAGCAGACTTTGAAAGCGAATGTTCGCGGCACCCAAGCGAGAGCCTCGGATTGAAAACCGACCGGCCTCCATCCGCGTAACTGTTGCAGGTTGTTAAGACGTCGAATCGGCGGCTCAGGCGTTGTATTTTTTTCGATAGCAAGGAAACAATCTCTCTGTCCGCGACGGTCAACCAGCGGTTGACACTGGCCAAGAATTGCATATGCAACGGTTGCAAAAATAATGGGTGAGAAGCAACGGTCAACAAGCAGTTGACTAGATCTCTCGGCTTGTAGGTTTGAACCACTCATGGCAAACGGCGAGGACGGGGAAGAGGAGAATAATGATAACGATAACGACTATGAAGAATATGATAATGATAGCTGAAGCTGGCTCACAACCCAGGCACGGCGCAGCGGCTGTCCCGTCGCAGAAGCTGTTCCACAACCCAGGCACGGCGCAGCGGCTGTGTCCTCGAGCAGAGCGGAATCCTTTCCGCCTCGATGTTTAGAGCTGAGGCTGGTTCACAACCCAGGCACGGTGCAGCAAGCAAAGCAGGGGGGAAGCGAAGAAGAGAGAGGCAGGAAGAGAGAGAGGGGAAGAGAGGAAAAGAAGAGGAAGAGAGAAGGAACGGGAAGAAGAGATAACGATAAAGAGAGAGAGAGAGAGAGAGAGAGGGAGGGAGAGAGAGAGGCTGTCGCCGTCGTCGCCGTCGCCGTCGTCGTCGTCGTCGCCGTCGTCGTCGTCGTCGTCGCCGCCGCCGCCGTCGTCGTCGTCGTCGGCGTCGCCGCCGTTCGGGTGGCGCTCGCGCAGAGCGGCGCTCTCTGTCGTGCTGCTCACCGCGTAGCCGTGGGAGCGCTCCTCAGTACGGCTCGTACTTGCTGCCTCCTCCTCCTCCTCCTTCCTCCTCCTCCTCCTCCTCCTCCCTCCTCCTCCTCCTCCTCCTTTCCCTTGCTATTCCCTCCTCCTCCTCCCTCCCTCTCCCTTCCCTTCCTCCTCCCCTCCCTTCACTTCCTCCTCTCTTTTTCTTTTTCCCTTCAACGGTTAAGAGACGAAAGAGGGTGAACGACCCCCCACCCGACAACGAATCTTTTCAGATTCGTTGTCACTCTCCCTCTACACCAATGGCTAGGGAGCGTCACGCACCTAGATATCTCTGCGCTCGTCATCTCACCCGTGCCACACACAAGTACGACATCCCACGTCCGTAGTTCCGTGCTGATGTCCGAGAGACGCTCGACCGAACTGGCAGAGAGAGGATTGTAAGAGATGATGCGCATGGCATTGGCCGCCCGAGTGTATTAGGTATGACGATCCGCTCCGCCCCTCCCCCACCTGGCCTCTGCGAGAAGAGGGGCGCGCCGTCAGGGGAAGTGAGTGCGCTGGTCGCGGCCGAGCGCACTTCCTGAGCCCTTCGCGGCGGCTAGGAGGAGGAGGAGGAGGAGGAGGAGGAGGAGGAGGAGGAGGAGGAGGAGGAGGAGGAGGAGGAGGAGGAGGCGGAGGAGGAGGAGGAGGAGCAGGAGGCGGAGGCGGAGGCGGAGGGGGAGGGGCCCCGGGAAGGGGGCGCCTTCGTCGCGCCTCGGCGATATCCTGGCCTCGGGGTGCCCTCCACAGCAGAGCAGCACGTCGCGACACCACACACGCACACGCAGACTTTTGGAGGTCCGCGCGAGCTGCCTGGATCGGCGCTGGACCCCCCTCCCTGGCGCGCCTGCGGCGCCAGGGGCGGCGCCAGCGGCGCCGCCAAGGGGCTCGCGCGCGGATGCGAGAAGTCCGCGCGGACCTCCGAATGCTCATGCTTGTGCAGCGCGTTGTCTCCCAACTCCAGCGGCTGCGCCTCGCCGCCCCCCCCCCGCCGGGGCACCCCGAGGTCTGGCCCTGTGCGCTCCCTCTGCCCTCCCCGTCTGAGGCCGCACTCGCGAATCACCAAGTTGAGCTGCGTGTGGCTCATCTTCTGCAGCTCAGTCGGGGTACTGGCACGATCAGCCGGCATCGACTCGGAACGTCGGAGCCAATCGACGTGTGACACGTGCGTCGCATCGGGCTGCATCGGCATGGAGTCGAGATCGAATAGGATCGGCCGCAACGGGATGCACCACAGCGCCGTGCAAACCTCAAGCTCCATCGGATCGCAAGTATGTTGGAATCGAGCTGGATCGGGACGACCGGAATCGGCATCGAATCCGATCGACCGGACCGAAACGGACCCTGTCCTGGTCATCCGCTTCGCCTGCGCCTTGGGCGCTGGAGGGCGGCTCGGCCTCGACTTCCGCCGGCCGCGGTCGAACAAGCTTTGCGCCTCCTCCCACTCCTTGCCGGCGGCCGCGGGGAAGGCTGGAGTCTGCGCCTTCCTGGGACGAGGGGGCACAAATCATGAACACCAACATGAGCCCGCGCGGATTTCTTGGATCGGCTCTGTACCCCCCTCCCCGCCAGGGGCGGCGCCGCCAGGGGACTCCCGGCTCCGATCCAGGAAGCCTGCGCGGACCTCCGAGCGTTCGAGCTCGTGCCCTCTTCTTCTAAGGCTCCCAACTTCGCGCTTCGCGCTCCGCGCAGCGCGAAGCGAGAATAACTTCGCGCTCTCGCGCCCCCCCCCAAAGGGAGAAAAGGAGGACGAGGAGGAGGAGAAGGAACGAGGACCGCGAAGCGTGAAGTGCGAAGAACTTCGCGCCCTCGCGAGAGCTGCAAATACTCCACAATATCCAAAACAATTTCAAAAAATGGCCCCCTGACTAATTTAGACTATTTTTGCACATTCCTCCTGTAGCGGGACAGGCCCGACTTAAAGCTCATGCCGTCTTTTTCTCCTGCGATCTTCCTGCGGCGCTCCCCGCTCCCCTGCGCCAGGCCGTGCTCCCTGCGGTAGGCCTCGCGGAAGTCGTCGAGGTCGCTGATCCACATGCTGTCCTCGGGGGTTCTCCGCGCGCCTTGCCGTCGCTCTCCGCGGTGAAACGAAAGAAGCTGCACTTGCTGGGTCTCGCGCCAGAGACACAACCACCTCGCGCGCACTTATCTGGTCGATTGCCCAAGGATGTGCGCGCAAGGTGGAGCGACCAGCTCTTGAAAGTAAAGAAATGCATCAAATACACTGGGATGACGGCAGGCGGACGTCACCTGCAAGCCAGCATTGCAGCCTGACGCGCCTTGGCGCGAACGGCACACATACTGAGGCGCCGACCAATTCCCTTTCTGAAACTTCGAACACCAACAATGAAACTCCGCCACCCTGTCGCAGGCACGTTGGGGCCCTGTGAGAAGGCTTCTTGGCTTTCGGGGAATGTTTCTGCTGTTCTCTGGGAGTGACGCCCCCCTGCCGCGCGCATCCGCACAAAATCGCGCCCTCTGCACTTTGCTCCAAGGCTCCACGGCGCCCTGAGCCAAAGACCGCCTCAAAACGGCCGCAAGACGCTCCAAGCCCGTCCAAAGACGGCCCAGCGGACTATCTTGGCCCTCTCTTGCAAACCCGTTGGGATTTCTTGGGACCCACTTGGGCGGACTCCGGAACCTCTGGGGCCGTTTTTGGGGTCCTGTTGGGCCGTCCTCGAGCCCTAGGACGGGGAGGACGGAGGGGCCAAGCGGAGCGATTGTCTCCACAGCAAGCAGATCTAATCCGAGGTTGGGAAAGAGATCGAGGTGAACAAGAGACCCCCCGCCAAGAAATCGTTTTCGGTTTCGTGTCGTGCGTGTGGGCGAGGCGAAGCTGCGTCGGCGGGCGAGATGAATGAATCCGCCGTGCTTAGGCAAAACCGAGCAAAATGTTGCTGCGCCCCGTTGGCCAGTGGTTGCCTGGGTGTATCCCGCGGTGTCCCGTGGTGTGACAGAATCCGAGGTTGGAAAAGAGATCGAAGTGCACAGGAGCCCCCCGCCAGGAAATCGTTCTCGGTTTCGTGTTCGTGTCGCGCGTGTGGGCGCGGCGAACCTGCGTCGGAAGGCGAGAGGAAAGAACCATCCGTGCTTACGGCAGGTTCGTGTCGTGTCGACCCCGGCGTTGGTTCCCGACACCGCGATGGATCGTTCAACCTTGAAGGATCGGCCGTCTCCGCAACGTCCGATCGTTCAACACCGACCGATTCTGGGCCGCCGTCGGCGTTCAACGTTGAACGTCGGCGGCGGGGTCGCCGCCGGTCGACACGACGCGAACCTACCGTAGGGCAAAACCGGGCCAACTGGGATGTCCCGCGGTGTTCCGTGGTGTCCCTCCCTGTCGGCCGGCGGGCGGTGGCCTGGGGGTGTCCCGCGGTGTCCCGTCGTGTCTGGTGCTGTGCGATGCTGTGCTGGTGCTGTGCTGTGCCATGCTGTACAATGCTACGCTATGTTATCAATGCGATGCTAAGCTATGCGGTGCGGTGCGGTGCGATGCTATGCTGTGCGATGCGATGCTATGCGAAGCTACGCCGTACTGTGCCATTCGATGACCTGCTATTATATGCGATGCGATGCGATGCTATGACATGCTATGCGATGCTATGCTATGCTACGCGATCCTCGTCTATGCAGTGCTGTGCGATGCTATGCGATGCTATGTTATGCTCTGCTGTGCGATGCAATGCCATGTTGTAGCTCCAGTTGGTACCCCTTTTCCTCCCCCCCACCACCACACACAACCTCCTTATCACCCGAAGGGTGGTCGTACATGTAGGTATGCACTGGCAGGATCTCACGGCCAGAGACGCAACCGCCTCGCGCACACTTGCCTGGAGCGGGAGGGATGGGGAGGAATGGGAACGATCTGGGAGGAGCGGGGAGGGGTGCGGAGTGAGGTGTCTTGTGGGCCTCTTGGACTGTCTCAGAGCGCTCTGGGATCCACAGGCGCCTACGGAGGTCGTCTTGGAGGGCTCTGTGTGGCGTCTTGGGGCGATCCTGGGAGCTTCTTGGGCCGTCTTGGAAGCCTTGTTGGGATTTCTTGCGGCGCTCTTGAGGTTCTCTGAGGCCGTCGTGGACGTTATTTATCGGAGGTTGGGGGGGTGAGATCGCAATGAAACGGAGACCCCCCACCGGGAAATCCGCCGACCCCTTGTGGGTCTCTAGGCGTGTGAGATAGTTTCCCCCCCCATAATCCCCCCCCACTAGGGACCCCAAACCGGAGATTTGACCCCCCCCCCCGGGCCGAGTACGAGCGCATCACGGGACTTTGTTAGGCCCAGAAGGGCCTCAAGACGGGCCCAGAAGGCTCCAAGAGGCCTCCAAGACGGCCCACGAGGGCCCCGAGACGCCAAACGAGCGCTCCAAGACGGCCAAGATGGCCCCAAGACGAGCCAACAGGCCTCCAAGACGGCCCAAGAGGTCCCCACGAGGCCCCAAGAGGCCTCCAAGATGCGTCCCAAGAGGGTCCCTAGACGCAAAAATTTGCCCATGCCCTTCGTAAAACGTACAATGTTCACAAGTTCGCCTTCTGGGCTTTCCGACGCTCCAAGACGGCCCAAGAGGCCCCGAAGACCGCCTCAAGACGGCCCAAGAAGCCTCTAAGAGGGTCCCAAGATAGCCCAAGAGGGCCCCAAGACGGCCCAACAGGCGTCCAAGACGGCCCAAGAGGGCCCCGAAGACGGCCCCAAGAGCGCTCCAGGAGCGCTCCAAGTGGCCTCCAAGAGAGCTCAATATGGTCCCAGGCGGTCCAAGAGCGATCAAAGACACCGAAGATGGCCTCCTGACGGCCCAAGATGCCCCCAAGAGGCCCCAAGAGGCATCCAAGATGCGTCCCAAGAGGGCCTCTAGACGCAAAAATTAGCCCGTTCCCTTCAACGTGCATGTTTCACAAATTCGCCTTTTGGGCTTTCCGACGCTCCCAGGCGGCCCAAGAGGCCCCCAAGACCGCCCCAAGACGGCCCAAGAAGCCTCCAAGATGGCCCCAAGACAGCTCAAGAAGGCGCCAAGACGGCTCAAGAGGCGCCGAAGACGGCCCAAGAGAGCCCCGAAGACGGCCCCAAGAGCGCTCCAGGAGCGCTCCAAGTGGCTTCCAAGAAAGCTCAACATGGTCCCACACGGTCCAATAGCCATCGAAGACACCCGAGATGGCCTCCAGATGGCCCAAGACGCCCCCAAAAGGCCTCCAAGATGCGTCCCAAGAGGGTCCCTGGACGCAACAATTTGCTTATTCCCTTCGTAAAACGTACAATGTTCACAAATTCGCCTTCTGGGCTTTCCGACGCTCCAAGACGGCCCAAGAGGCCCCGAAGACCGCCCCAAGACGGCCCAAGGGGCCCCCAAGACGGCCCCGCGACGGTCCAAGATGGCCCCAAGACGGCCCAAGAGGTCCCCAAGACGACGCCGCAAACGATAGGTGATTTGGCAGGCAGGCGACCGGAAGAGTCCAGCGGCGGCGATCCGCACCCCTAACCACTTACCCGCCCCACCCCCTCCTCCTCGCGCTCTGGAGAGGCGTCTTGAAGCGTCGTGGAGTGCCTTGGGGGGCCTCTCGGGCCGTCTTGGGCCTATCTTGGTCAGCAGCGAGGCGGCGCGACATGGCGGCGCCGTGACGGAAGTAAGGCGAACCTGGCCGCAGCACCCGTTTATAGTCCAGGAATCCACGGGACGCCACCCAGGACACCCAGAAGCCAAGGCTTGGCTCGCAGGAGAAAAATAGCCCTTTCCCAATGTTTCTACCCCTGCAGACCCGACTCGGGCCAGAAAGGGCTGGAGGAGGAGGAGGAGGAGGACCTGAGGAGGAGGAGGAGGAAGAGGAGGAGGGGCAGGAGGAGAGGAGAGGAGAGGAGAGGAGAGGAGAGGAGGGACGCGGGGCGCTGTCTCTTCAAAACGAGGACCCAACACCACAAGATGGTTGGGACAAATCATGACGGGACGCGGGGAATCGGTTAAGACCTCGGGGGGTCGACGTCATGAAAAAATCATGACGTCGGGGTCTGGGAACTGCGCCCCTCCTCCAAATAGCTCCCAGGGGAACTGTCTCTCGATGGGCTGGTGGGGATACTATTGCGACGCCGATGCCGGCCTGGCCGATCCCTCGGCCCCAAATCGGGGGCCCCCCCGTCGGGGTCGGCCAAGAGGGGGGCGTCCGAAAGGGGGGGCGCAAATCATGGCCGGCGGATTGTGCGCGGCCCAAGGGTGGGGTGGGGGAGCGGGGACGCAATGAAATAAGAAGAGGCGCCATGAAACGTGGGGAGACATCATGGCCCCTGCCATGATACCCATCCACACCCTCTTGGCCGCCCCCGACCCAAAGAAGCCAGTGCACCCGCCGTCCCTCTGGCTCTCGCCAGGAAGGCGTGTCCAGCGATCCTGGGTCCCAGGACCGGCTCGGCTAAGGTCGGTGGAGGAGGAAGAAGAGGAGGAAGCGGAGGAGGAGGAAGAGGAGGAGGAGGAGGAGGGAGGAGGAGGGAGGAGGAGGGGTGCGCGCAGCCCTCCCGAGCTAATCTCGGCGCAGGGCCGCCTCGCGCCACCTGGTGCTCATCTCAGGTCGGCCTGTCCCCCTACGGGCGGATTTTGGGCGGACAATGAGAAAATACGCAAAAACTAGACCAACAATGCTCAACAATGATCAAAAATCGACCTCAGACTATTGCTTGACTTTTGTTGAATATTCCTCCTGTACTGTAGAGGGCCGTGTCGTCTTCGGGGCCTCTTTTGCTGTTTTCTCGGGTCTCATGGGGGCCTCTTGGAGCTTCTGGGCCCCTTCTTGGAGCGTCTTGGGGTCTCCTAGGGTCTCTTGAGCCAAAAGGCCAGAATTTCCAGGTCCTCGTCCCCGTCTTGGGCGCCGCCTTGGGGCGTTCTTGGGCGGTTTGGGCGCCTCGTGGGCCGTCTTGGCGCCCTCGTGGACCGTCTTGGGGCCCTCTTGGGGGCATCCTCGACCGGCTTGGGTGCCTCTGGGGCCGTCTTGGACGCAGTGGACGCCCAAAAGGTAAACACGCAAAAAATATTAGTTTTCCCACAGGAAATCGGCGAGTTTTGCTCATTGGACTCTCTCGGCGTGCCTCTTGGGGCGTCTTCGGGGCCTTCGGGGGCCTTCTTGGCGTCATGGGAGTCGTCTTGAAAAGCGTCTGGAGCCATTGCTGCGGCAGCCTCTTGGGGCCCTGTTGGTTCCGGGACGCCGAAACCCTGTAAAAACACAGTGAAACCGACGCCCGGTACTCTCATGCCCCCTCGAGGCAGCGGCCCCGGGCGCCCAGGCGTCGTGCCCCGGGATATGGGATATATATATATATATACACACACCATATAATTTTCGCTCGAGGATCCAGGAGGCTCCTCGAGGGTCCTCGCCGAGCCAAAAAAACATGCACGCGTCCGAACAATGCCACGCCGCCTGCGCCCCGCGAGCGCCCGCCGCCCACGGGAGGGGCGCGCGGGAGGGCGGGCGACGGGTTGGGGCGCAAGAGGACATACTGTGGAGGCCACCACAAGAAGCCGTCCACAAGAAACCCAACTCTGAGATCCCAGGACGTCCATAGAGTTTTGGTGTGGGAACGTCGCGCCCTCCATCGCATAATCATCAAGGCCCTAGAAATTTGGGGCACCCTGGAGGCAAGCACGGTGCTTGTTGGCATGGGCCACCACTGTACGGCAAGTTCGCGCGGCGTCGGCGCGCACAGGAGGTCTCAACACCGCGTCGACTGTTCAGCCTCAAACCGATCGCGGCCCCGATCGCTCCAGCTTGGATTCCGTCGGGTCCAGAGGCGTCACTGGGCCCCTGGGTGCTTCCGCGTCGCAGAATTCAACCTGGAGCGCCTTCGCCGGCGTCGCCGGCGCCACGTGAACCTACCGTACCAGTACTATGCGCCCATGTTGGGCAGCAACTAACAACTCGGCCAGGCGAAACTCGGCCAGGCGAGACTCGGCCCTGCGAACCTCGGCCAGGCTGACTCCGGCCAGGCTGAACTCGGCCAGGCGGACCTCGGCCAGGCTGAACTCGGCCCGTGCCGATTCCGGCCCGGGCCGAGTTCAGCCTGGCCGAGTCTCTCCCCTGTCTTGGAGTCGCCGATCCACGTCCTGTCCTCGGAGGTCTGCTCCAGCGCCGCGAGCCGCTCCTCCGTGTCCCGGAGATCGGCCTGAGTATCGCTTCTCCGATCCCCATTCCCAGCGGCGTGGCCTGGGCCCCACTGGCCGATCTACCCCCCTGGATGGGGATATAGGCAGTCCCCTTCGGGTTTCGAGGGGTGTATCCCCAACTGGGGTGGCACTTTGGTGGGGGTCTCGAAGGGGGTGAGGAAGGATGGGGGTCGGATAAACGATACTGACGGCCTCCAGCTTCTCCGCCCGCTCGGGCGATAGCGCGTGGAACGGGAGACCCAGGAGGTAGTCGAAGCTGGCCGCGGCGTGCTCCCCCTCGTGGGAAGCAGAAGGACGTACAACGTGCTGTGCGCCCGCTTCGGAGGCGCCGTAACCGGACGTATAGCTGAGTATCGTTCAACCGATCCCCATCCCCAGCGGCGTGGCCTGGGCCCCACTGGCCGATTTACCCCACCCCCGATGGGGATATAGGCCGTTTCCTTTGTATTTCGAGGGGTGTATCCCAACTGGGGTGGTAATTTCGTGAGCGTCTCGAAGGGGATGGGGATGGGGATGGGGATCGGTTAAACGATACCGATCACCACGGGGCTTTCATTGATTGGGAAATTGAAATTCTAGAACTTGGAAAAAACGGAATGGTGGGATTCCCTTTTGTCAAGTTGTAGTGCCTGGCTGTGGGTTAGACGTGTTCTGCATGTAGGCCACGCTTCGTTGGGATGCCTCTCGGGGTCTCCGTTCAAAAATGAGCAGGGGGTGAGTTTGGAAAAAAGGAATTCTAAACTTCCACTGCTTCAACTCATGGGATCATGGGATCTCTAATTCTACAATGGTTTAAGGAGCAGCCAAGAGGAGACGAAGACGATCCAAGAAAGTGCCAAGACAGCGTCAGAGAGTTCAACAGCCTCCCGAAACATTTTTGCATGTGACCCCGAAGTCTTGATGGGGCTCGAGGAAGAGGATAGGGAGTAACAGTCCTAACCTGAAAAACAAATATTTGGTTCTGTTTTGTGGTTTAAGATTCCTCGGTCTTGGCGCGTAGGATGCGGGAAAACGTGAGAAGGCGTTACGCGTCGGCAAAACCACTGGGAAGCAACGATTTTTCCCTCTTCGGGCTCTCTCGGGACGGCTATCGAAGCTCTCTTAGGCTGTTTTGGAGGCCTCGTCCAGGATTTTTTGGGAGCCTCTCAGGGGTCTGGGGCGTGTTGAAGGCCTCTGGGGGGTCCCGGAGTCCTCTGAGGTCTCTGGAGGTCTCCTGCTCCCGCTCTTGGGCTCATCTTGGGCCTGTTCTGGGGTGGTCTGGAGCTGTCCTGGCCGTCTTGGGACCTCTTGGGTGGTCTCGGGGCGGTCTTGGGGGCCTCTTCGGCCGTCTTGGAGCGTCGGAAGCATGAAATGGTGAGATGGCCAAAATCCCTGGACAAAAAAAAATACAATTAACGATTTTAGGTTTTCCGGGCGCTCTCGAGAGGCATCTTGAAGCTCTCTTGAGGTCTCTTGGAGGCCTCCTGGGAGCCTGGAGAGCCACCCGAAAGCTGCCCTGAGTTGCTTGGAAGCGTCTTGGGCAATTCCTTTACGTTGTGGGAGCTTCTTGGGGTCGTCTTGGGCTGTTTTTGGGCATTGTGGAGCCTTCCCCGGAGGCCGGGAAGCGCGGTACCAGGAGCGTACACGAGATGAGAGCGAGGTGGAGGACGCCCCAGGAGGAGGCCCAGCGCACTTGTTATACATAGAATGTATAAATAAATAATACTTGGGAGGCCAAATTGGGCCTGCGTGCGTAAGGCGTGCGTGTGGGGTCGCTATGCGTGCGTGAGAGGTACACGTTGGCAAGTTGTTTTGAACATGCCTGAACGAGTTGTGAATGGTCCTTTTGGGTGTGGCCGTGATGGGTATGCCCGTTTGGGTATGCCGAAACGAGTTTAGTGTGGCGGTGCCTTTCATCCAAGTGTAGCACAACCATCTTTCACGCAGCCCCAGCTCTCTCAGGCGGCGACAAGAACCGAAACTGTGCCCGAACATCTGCCCGAGTGTGACCGAAACCGGCGCCCGAAATTTCCCGAACGCGCCAGAGGGCGACCGACGTGCATGTTGCGAAACCCAATCAACTTTCAACTTCGCTTGCAAATCCAGTCGCACTGCGCTTCCAGTTGCAATTTCGGGGGCGTTTTCGGTCACCGACGTTTCGGTCGCGCACGTTTTCAGCACCGCCAGCAATCACGACTGGAGCCCTGGACCACATGCGTTTGCTGCATGTTCCGAGCCTGATCGATCTGCCATGGCCCCGGGACCCGAAACTGGGCGAAAGCGCCTGGTGTGAACGACTTGCCACGAAGACGCACACGTGGTGCGCCTGCCGCTGCAGAGACGGCGCGCAGCACCGATCCCCCCGCGAGGGCCCCTTCTGTGCGCGCCGGTCCCTTGCCAGGTCTTCTTCGGTGCAAGCTGTCCCCAAGGAGGGGGACAACGTGTGCGCGGGCCGGCGGCGCCGCACTGCACGCTGCATGTGCAGCACCGACTGTGAAGGAGTGCTTGGGCGCTGCCGACCTCGGCCTCCGCCGGTCGCGGGGCAAGCCGCTCGAAGCCCGCCTGGCCGAGCAGCTCGTCCGCGGAGGCGCCGGCCTGCCGCAGCTGGCCTGGGTCGTACTCCCGGATGAAGCGCACCTGGGCGACGAGAAGGAAAGGGTCTTGCAGCCAACGGAGGGTCTTCCAACGGAGGTAGAAGTGGCCACGGGCATGTCCTCCTGCAGGCGGATTCTGGGGCATTTCACAATGGTCAAAAATCCTGGAAACCTCTTCCCCTGACAATCTTGAAACTATTCTGGAATACTCCTCCTGTAGAGGAACATGCCCGATTTGAGACTACAGAAGAATCCAACAGGGGAGACGGGGAGCCCGGGGCCGCCGCCCTAGACCTTTCGGATGGCAGCCGTTTCGCAAGAGACTTCCTCACAATGTATGCAATTCGCCTCAACTCGGGCTACATGTTTGTTGCGAGGACGGTGGCGCTCCGCGGGCTACGCTCGAGGAGGAGAAGGAGGAGGAGGAGCAGGAGGAGGAGGAGCAGGAGGAGGAGGAGCAGGAGGAGCAGGAGGGAGGAGGAGGATGGCGGAGGTGGAGGAGCGACGAGAAGGAACGAGGAGCGAGGAACCAGGAGGAGGAGGAGAAGGAGGAGGAGGAGGAGGAGGAGGAGGAGGAGGAGGAGAAGAGGAGCGAGGAGCGAGGAGGAGGGGGAGGAGGAGGAGGAGGAGGAGGAGGAGGAGGAGAGGAGGAGGAGAGGAGGGGGAGGAGGAGGAGGAGGAGGAGGAGGAGGAGGAGGAGGAGGAGGAGAAGGAGGAGGAGGAGGAAGAGGAGGAGGAGGAAGGAGGAGGACGGCCAGGATCTCGTGAAACAAACTGCACGCAAGTGTACATGGCCGTGCTCTCGCCCTTGTCCTCTGCAGCCGACCTCGCGCTCCTCGGCTCGCCACTTCGTCCCTGCGTCTGCCAGGATCTATGTTGGGGCACTCTGACCAAGGCGAGCCTTGGTCACGAGTGGGCTCCCTGAGCTGGATCGCAGGAGCGTCCCGAAATCAGAGCCCCTCCAGGGCCCGCATTCAGAGGGGAAGCATGGATCACCGCCACCGAGAACCCATCGGTAGGGGTTCACCCCTGAGCGGTGACACGCCCGAGCGCAATCCATCACAAAACGACGCTCAGGCGTGTCACCGCCCAGGGGTTGGTTCCCCCCGATGGGTTCTCAGTGGCGGTGGTCTTTGTGTCCCCTCTGACACATGGACCTTCTTTCAGCGCCTTGACAGTACGCGAGAAGACCCCACGCGGTGGCTTGCGCGGGCCGCCCGCGAGGCACGCCACATCGTGCCCATGCGACACCCTACGCGGGCAGCTTGCGCGCGAATGCCCGCGCATTCGACCCCGTTTCCTTCTGGCTCCTGGCGCGGGGGTGAGCGAAGTGGAGGAGGCGGAGGAGCGAAGAGGAGCGGGAGAAGGAGGAGGAGGAGGAGGAGGAGGAGCAAGGAGGAGGAGGAGGAGGAGGAGGAGGAGGAGGAGGAGGAGGAGGAGGAGGAGGAGTAAGAAAGGAGGAGGAGGAGAGAGGCGGAGGCGGAGGAGGAGGAGAGGAGGAGGAGGAGAAAAAGGAGGAGGAGGAGGAGGCGGAGGAGGAGAAGGAGGAGGAGGAGGAGAGGAAGAGGAGGGGGAGGAGGAGGAGCAGGAGGAGCAGGAGGAGGAGGAGGAGGAGGAGGGCAGGAGGAAGAGGAGGAGGAGGAGGAGGAGGAGGAGGAGGAGGAGGGAGGAGGAAGAGGAGGAGGAGGAGGAGGAGAAGGAGGAGGAGGAGGGAGGAGGAGGAGGAGGAGGAGGAGGAGGAGGAGGAGGAGGAGGGGAAGGAGTAAGAAGGAGGAGGTGGAGGAGGGGGAGGAGGAGGAGGAAGAGGAGGAGGAGGAGGAAGAGGAGGAGGAATTGATTGTCCGTCCGCAGCGCCGGATGATGTACGCGAACGGTGAGTGAAACTGCCGAGCGCTGTCGTTTCGGCGGGGAAGGTGGGTCGAGCGCTGTCGCTTCAACCGTGCCTTGAGCCAAACGCCGGCGGAAACCGTGACAGTATAAAGTTCCCGCTCTTCTGTCTGTCCTATTCACGTACGTGGCCCACGAACGGGGGTACAACTGAGAGGGCCGAAAAGCTGTACCTACCCGCCATGCCTGCTGAGTGCCACGTGCCTGCCATGCTACACGCTCATGAAACATGACATGGAGGAGCCCCCGACGACTCCCCTGAAGGGTATTATGCAACTCGGGGGGGGAGGAATCAGCGCAGTAATGTACAAGCTGCAACCGAGCTCTGGGCTCCTGGCTCTTTGTGCCGGTCTCTGGACTCGTGATCAGACCATCGGAAGCTGCACCGGAGGATCGCCCGAGAGGGCAAGAAGGCTCTCAGCCCACAGCTTCAAGATTGGTTCCGGCTGAGGCCCTCTGGTTAAAATATCGTTGATCATGTCTCTCGTGTCCGTTCACCAAATCGCGTCGAGCGTACCGGCCGCGAGCCGATCCCGCAAAGCTTTGAGCAGATAGATCAATTGAGGCTCAGCGGGCTGCTTGAGCTCTGTGGCACCAACCGACTGAAAGAGTCCTCCCTCGGTTGTCCGTGCAAGCCTGTAGCCTAATCGGGAACGGTCCAGAGTCCATGCTCCACTGGATCTGTGCTGCGGTCAGCGGTCCATATGCGATCTCGTTGAGCATCACTTGCCAAGTCAGGGCGCAAGATATACCATCATCCTGGCTTGCCAGCTCGGCACTGAAAGTGGAGCGTCACACACGAGGTTGCTTCCTACTGTAGAAATCCGGTACTATCGCTTTGCCGCCTTTCTGCACAAAAAACTTAGAATGCACTACCACAACAATCGAAGCCCTAACTGCCAGACAATCGGGCTTTGTAGCCCTATCCGGGAAGGTGACTACCAACCACGGGAAAGGCACAGCCCTGTAAACGAATGTACACGGTGTGCGTTTAGCCACTTGACCACGGCGTTCAACTGTCCAACATGTCTCCAATTCGGTGCGCGCGCATTCCTCTGAAGATGACCGACGTGCACCACAGCGTCAGCACGAGCGACCAGAGTCCACGCCACACACCCGAGAAGACTCCAGAATGACGTCTTGCTCTCCTGCGGAAGGGGTCCTCGTCGGCAGATCCCGCAACGATGCCCAGCAAGTGCAGTTGCTTGACGTAGTGGTCCTGCGTCGTGCTCACCGCGCCGTCCTCCGCCTGCGTGTGAAGCACCCCGAACTCGGCCTCCAATGCGTCCATGAACGTCTCAGCCACCTCCTGCTTCGCCGCGCCCTTCACGTCATCCACGTGCGTGCTGCACAGAAGGGCAAGGTCACGAAGAGGGTTCTCGTCGGTGCTGAACTTCACGAGCGGCTCGTCGACGTCGCTCACACTGATCCTCTTGATCTTCGGCTCGATGCGAGTGGGTGGGTGCCGCCACTTGCAGAACATCTGCGGATCCGTAACCAGCGGCATGAGCTGCAACTTCTTCATGACCGCGGTGAGCCGCATGTTCCATAGACGAAGCGCGTCCTTCAACCCAAAGCTGGGTCTGATCATCTCCAATGCGTCCACGGCCGGGTCGAAATCCTCGAACCCAGGGAACTTGCGGATCAACTTCGCCGCGCCCTTCGGTAAGTCCAGCTGCGCCGCCCGAAGTGCCCCCCCGGTCATCTTCGCAACCTGTTCGGAAGTGAGCCCCTTCAAGAACGCAATGCCGACGTCGCAAGAGAAGAGGATGAAGTCGGGAACCGTGCCAGCAATCATGTTGACGATGCGCTGCGCTTGGCGGGATGCGGCGGCACTGAACGTAGCTGGGCATCCCTGTTCGCGGTCTTGGAACCCTTTAATGTGCAAAGGCTGGCCTTGATAACCAATGTCCCGTCGGGCTTTCGCTTCCACCTAATGACCCAACGGCCCGACATCAGATTGCGGCAACCGGCTCGCTTCCTCCTTGTCAGCGCCTTCAGCCCGATCCACTTGCCCAGCTCGTCAACGCATGCTTCATCAACGTCGCGCTGGTGTGGCTGCAACTCGACGGCAGTGAGGTCATCGGCCTCGCGAGCAATCACAGCTCGAAGCCGATGTCTCCATCCAGAAGACCGACCACCAGGAAGGCAATTTCCCGAGGCAGCTCTAACTCCAGGTCGTCCAAGGACGGAGCAGGGCTGTCACAGACGTAAGCATTCCAGCCTTCGCTGTCCACGATGGTGCGGGCGGTGCTCGTAGCCACGTGCGCTGCAACGACCGCGTCGACATGATCTGAGTCCGGCACCTCCGACCGCTCCAACTGCGAGAACAACTTAAACTCACGACTGCGATCGTCATGCCAGCCTGGGTCCGACGGGTCCCACTCGTCACCCCAAAGCTCGTCGCGATGGTCACGTCCATCAGGCGCTCGTGGAAGCTCAAGGGGTCGTCTTGCCGGCTGTTCTAGGTCGGGATCCTCTCCCCCAGGGCTGCGCGCGCGCGCCGGCACTCGCGGCTCGGGCAGAGACCTCGGAATGCTGCTGCCGTCGGTCGCAACCGTCTCGGTTGGATCAGTCGGAGGCTCCCCATGTCCTCCAACTCGTGCTCCAGAGACGGCGATCGCGGTCTCGGCCGCGAGGCTCTGGAAGAGACCGCGGCGTCCAGTCTCGCCTGTCTCACTCGCTGCCGGCAATGGCGGCGCGATCGGGAAGTCAGGCGGCTGACCTGGACCCCGAGGTTCGGCACCTGAGGCATAAGATTGCGAACGCCCTCCAACGTGTCATCGGTGACAGCCAGGAGCTGCACCCAGAGGGTCTCGTTCCAACAAGCGCCCAGAGATTCCTGGACTAACAAGCGACGGCGAGGATCGTGAAGAAGATATCGCACTTCCTCCCGGGTGCCACTGACCCACCAATAGATGGTCGAATGGTAGTGGCCGCGACTAGGTGCTGCTTCGCGGCGCCCGTTACCCAGGCGAACGGCCACCGCTCCAGATGGGTGCAAGTCGCAAGCAGCAACGAAAAGAGCAGCGTCAAATAGCTTGGCATGTCTGCGCGTTGCTGGTGCCAACCTCCATCTGCCCTCATCGCCCACCTCGTAACCCAGCAACATGCTCGAGCCACGGCTTATCTGCTCGAGCTCGTGGATCAAGAACTGGCACGGGATCGCGTCGTTCCGAGCCGGCGCCGCCAGGAACGCCAGCCAGATGATCGACCGACGCATGTCGGGAATCCTCACAGCCATCACCCTGTTCTGCCACCGTGCCTCCGCGACCCCCTCGTCGAGCCTGTCCAGAGAAACCGCCGGACAAGGCCCTCTCCAGCCCGTCGCGTCTTCGTTGGGCGGATCGCAATATATATCATCGAAGTGGCCGGGTTGCAAGTTGATCAGCTGGCCTGTCAACCGGGTCTTGGTGCGCGCTGCTAGCTTCAGGCGGTCCTCGGCATTGCCCTGCGCGATCGCGGCAAGTGACAACTCTCGTAACCGGTGAATGCGGCGGCTGCTCTCAACCCCACCCGCACTGTCATCTACCGCGGAGCCAGGCCCAACCACCTCCTGCAGCAGGTTCGGGACTCGTCCAAAAAGAGATGCATATGGAGTCTGTCCGTGCACCGAGACAAGGCAATTCAAAGCCAGTACGCTCTCGAAGAAGATCTCCCGCACGTTCCAACCTTCGGCCCAGGTGCTGCCCTCGTCCGAGAAAAGGGCGCCCCCTAGTCCGATACCATGAACACGGGGGGCGAGTAGACGCGAAACCAGATGTGCACGATGGCCGGGGGCGCGTGCTGAGGCTCCTTCGAATCGATGAACACTTGATGCAAAGGTCTATCAAGTGAACAGCGATGCCATCATCCACGAACAAGAGGTCGAACTGGACACCCTCGTCGAAGCTCGAAGTAAACGATAATGCCGTCGTCGGCCTCGCGCCTCTTCGCGCCCACGCGCGGCAGACAGTGCAAGTGTCACGCGCCGCCTGCGCCCGGTCAATCACCCAGCCTGGCAGGCCAGCAGCAGACAAGACATCGCGCATTCTCTGGGCAGGAGCATGCCAGAGTCGGACGTGCATTCGCCTGAGCGTTCGCTGAACCATGCCAGACGCCGCCGATCGCAATCCCTGGATCTCCATTTCCAAGGTCCCACTGCGCCCACTCTGCTCCAGTGTCTACCTGCGCGATGGCGTCCTGCAGCCGTTTTCGAGCGACGCTGCGATGGGGATCAGGCAGCTCAGGATGAGGATCGGGTGGAAGAGGCGCACCAGCAGGTACGATCGCCTGCTCCACCGGCCCGCCCCGCACTCCGGAACTACCTCCGGTTAGCGGAGCCTTAGCTGGTTCTTCTGGGTCCGGGTCGCCTGCTCGAGGGAAGTTGCGGAGGCCAGCGTCGGCCGCCGAAGATGCAGGTACACGCGCATCTCGTTGATGTCGTCGCGGGGCCGGGGACGAGGCTGACACTCGAGAACTGGGCGTCGCCAGCCGGCATTCTCCTGCCTTGTAGTTGTGCTGCAAGGATGCTCGCCAAGCCCCCTTGGCGCACGCAGGACAAATGTGCGTCGCGTCGTGGTGGCGCAGGTAATTAGTCGCACACCCCAGGCACCCGCGTGCGCATCGGATGCTCGGCATAAATGTGTCGTCTGCAGCCCGCGTATTTGGTCGAATGATCCGCGGCTGCCGGGAAGGCAGCTCGAGCTCGTCGGACGCCCACCTCCGAGCATGAGGACCAAGTCGGCGATGCAAGGCGCCGACAGCTGAACGAACCGCCGCGGCCATTGCTGCGTGGCCTCGGCCCCCTGGCCTTCGGCGACGCCGTGCACGTGTTCGCCGGGGCGCTGAAGCTGGCGAAGGCGAAAGATCAAGATCTCGTGGGATGCTCGAACCTCCTCCGGCTTCTTCAACGGCTGGCCGAGAGAGATGACGAGGCCCGCCTGGCACATGTGGGAAGTAACCCACGTAATATACCGGCAAGCCACTTCCTGCCACGCCGGAGGGGCGCACAATATGCTCCCACGGGGCAGCTCGTTGACAAGCGTCGCTGGCCATCCAGGTGGATCTATGCAGCTCGACCGCATATCTGGCCGAGGTGGATCGACACATCCGGGCTCTCCATGTCCCTCTGGCTGCCGCATGCCTCGCTCACCGTCCGCCAGCCAGCAGTCGCTGTGCACTGTGGTGACATCGCGAAGACAAGCGGCGCCATCTCGTGCAAGTACCTGTGCAGCTCCTCCCCCCCCTCCTCTCGCAACGCTAAGTCGACGCCGACGGTCGCGTCGAAGTTACGACCGCCACGAAAGTGGCGCCGAGTGAGGACCTGAGTAGTACGAGCCTCTCCTCCCATCACCTCGCAAACGTCCACATGAGGCTCGTCCGCTGCCCCGCGCGCCAATCCCTTAAAGTACTGCGCGCACGCGAGGAAGCCCAAGCAGCGGACAATGTGACGCTGCTGGTCTGCGGCGCCCAAGAACGCCGCGACGTCGGTGAGGTGGAAGTCGCTCTCGTCTAAAAGGGGGCCCGTGACTTCGTTCTCACGGGTGTCTGACCAAGCCTCGGGCGAGTGCGCGATGCAATCACCTCCAATACCTCCCGGGTCGTCGCCGCAATCGTCGAAGACGTCGATGTCAACGACCCTCGGCTTCCGCCGCGCTCGCTCGCGCCCGGCAACCAGCCGCCCCTTATAGGCGCGGGCTGCCTCCGCGGGGAAGTGCTCGACGGAGGAGTCGAGGTGCGCCTTCCTACTCGTCAGCACCTCCGGTTCGTCGCCAGACGGAGAACAGCGGGCGGCGCGCTGCTGCTGCCGCTGCGCCTCTCGCGCCTCGCGCGTTTCGGGGTTCAACGCATTCTTCAGCAGAACGTGTAGCTGGGGCTGGCCGAGGGCCTCGAGGAAGCCACGCTCGTTCCTGATGGCCTTTACTCCTGTCGCCCTCGCGTGGTCTGCCTGTCGGCGTCCACACTTGCACGGCTCACTCTGCGCATCCAGGTTGGCGTAGAACAGCTGCGTCGTAGTGGTCGGCGCTGCTGCCCCGCACTCCAGGTAAGTGCACCATCGAACGCGCCAGAGGACGTAGTCATCGCTACGGGCATTTACCAGCGCTGCTATCGATGGGGTCGTTCCATACCTCCGACTTCTCCTGGGCGTCGGCGGTCAGCAGGCAGCGCCGCTGCGCCACCTGTTCCATGATGTTTGCGGTGGCCTGAAGCCGACGTTGATCTGGAGCCACTCGTGGTCGTCGTCGGTTGGCGCTCCCTCTCGTCTCCTCGAGTCTCATCCAGACACCCCCGCACAGCGAGTGCTGTAGCTTGTCCACGATGCATGCGTTTGTGCGCGGGCGAAGGATCCCTAGGCGAGCAAGCCGTGCACCAGGTGCTAAGCCAGACGCCTCCACCAGACCGGCCCGTAGGGCACTGGAAGGGGTCCTCATCTATCACCGCGAAGATCTCGGCATCGCCCTGCTCATGAACGTCCTCGCTCTGCCAAGCTGCCACCGGGCCTGCGGTCGCGCCGCCGATTGGGAGCGGCACGCCGCACCCTCAATGGGAAGTGGGGTCGCGGCGGGCGTCGTCCCGCCCCGCCCCGTCGCCCGTTCGCCCCGCCAGCCTCGCGTCGCCGCGCACCTGCAGCAGGTGCCTGCTGTTGATCGTCGGCGCTGCGATGGGCCCGCCAGCCGGACGATCTCGAGCGGCACCAGATGCGGCGCCCGATTTGGCACAAGGCTCTGCATCGGCGCGAGCGCGCCGTTGCTCGACGACAGCCCTGGAGGCGGTGGCGGCCGGGAGCGTGATGATCGTCGCGTGTCCGACCGAGACCCTGCATTCCCAGCACGTTCAAGAGCGTCGCCTTGACGTCCATGGTGCACGTAGTCTGGAATGGATGCTGTCGATGGTGGTCATGCTGGCCCCGTAATCTGCGTCATCGCTCCGCGACTTAGGGAACTCCCTGTGCATCGATATGGTCGCTCTGCTCGAAGTTGAGGCGCAACTTCAAGTCGCGAGCGGTCGGCGCGGACCTCGCCGCTGCACGGATGTGGCCGAGCCTTTTCAGATGGCCCGAAGCACTCTTGATAATCTGAATCGCGATCGAGCCGGGCGGGGAAGTAAAGATGACCTAGCCGGCCCGCACACATAGAGCTTGCGCGAGACCATGTCCAAGACCGAGCGGCGTGGCCCCGTCGACCGCTGTCCCCAGAGTGCCGGAACGCTGCTATTCGGCACGACCGGCGCCTCATAGGTCATCTTGTGGTATCGACCGTGAATCTCCTGGAAGACGCCTGGAATCGTCGCCTGGTCGTTCGCGCGCCGCGGGTTCGCACCCGCGCCCTCGACGCCAATTGGAGTCTGCAGCTGCGTGAGGATGGGGCTCTCGCCGACCACCTCCGCCTCCTTCGCCTGACGATCAACCCGCTGCGAGCCCACCAGGTTGTCGTAGGCGCCGGGATCACTGAGGAGGCATTCGAAGCCAGGCGGGCGAGTGGTTCGCAAGAACAGCTCGCGTTCCACATGGTCGCCGTGCTCGGCGTTGAAGCAGACAGGTCCAGCAAACCACTTCACGCCACACTCCCTGCGCTACGGGTTCCAATGCTCGTGGTACTGCTCTTCTGCGTCGCGCGGTGCCTGGCCAGGAGGTGTTTGGGACCTCGTCGTCGTCTCCGAGCTCTTCAGCGCGCCACGTTGATGGGCGCGCAGTGGCGCTGAAGAAGCGGGCGGCGACATCGTGGCCATCGCCTGGCCCCTGCAGCAACCTGCGCGGGCGCGGGCCATCCCGGTGCGCGTCGTCATCGTGGTCGCGACGTGGATGATCGCGAATGTGCTGGGTGTTGTACTCGAAGACGCCCTCGGTAACCATGAGAGGCGAGACGAAGACTCGGCGAGTGGTCGCCTCGGTCGGTCCCACGCTCTGCCCAGTCAGACGCTGCCAACGCTCCATGGCGGTCTCGCTGGAGGCTGCTGCTGCAGGTCGGTATTGCACTGCCGCTGCTGCTCCGGCCGCCTGCGGCACCTCTACTACTGGAGGCGACTGCCGTGTCGGGGGGCCGGCCGGCATGTCGAAGTAACGCTGTCCGCCGCTCTCCCTCGACATGCGCTGCTGCTTGCACTGCTCGGCATTGGGGCCATCGCACTGGCGCCAGAGATGCTCTTGGCTCCCGCATGCGGGATTGTCGCACTTAAGCCTGGCGCCGTTGGACCCGAGAAGGTTGAGACGCCTCTTGCCTTTGCCGTTGCCGTTGAAGCCTTTGCCCGAGTCCTTGTAGTAGCCGTCGCACTCCGGGCACGTCGCGCCGTCACCAGCGTCGTCGAAAAGGCTCCAGCCACTGGGACGCCGGTATCGGCCTTGTCCGCGGCCCCGGTGACGGAATCGGCGAGGCACGCGGCCAGTCTGAGCACGCCACCGGCGCTTCACGGCCGTATAGAGTTCGTAGAGCTCCTCATTCGTGGTGCTGGCATCGATAGTCACCTGGAAGGTCGTGAACGCAACGTGGGCGTCGTCGTCCGTGTCGGAACAATTGACGTCCTCGTCGTCTGCGAAGTAGACGCGCCGGCAACGCCCACGCGAGGGACAGTCCGTCGCTGAGGCAGCGTTGCCGGTCCAGCCCATCTGGTCGGCGCCCTGGGCGCCGCCCCGCGGGTGCGGTGGCGGTGGGGACTGGAGGTCACGGCGATCGTAGAAGGGAAACGGCGCTTGGTCGCCCACCCCGGGCGCAGAGGGGGTGGGGTAGAAGAAGACACCGTCATTACATGCTGCGTCTGCGTCCGCTGCACCAGCGAAGTTGGCGGCAATGCGCGGCCCAGCTGCCGCAGCTCCCGCGAGGCCCTGCTGCTCGTACAGGTGCCCCTGACGACGTATGAACGCCATGAGTTTGTTCAGCTGGTCGTCGTTCATGGGCAGGCTCCCGCCTGTCGGTGCGAGGAACTGCGCCCACTGATGGCTCGGGATGCCCATGGCGTTCAAGAGCATCCAAGCCAAGTTCGGAGGTCCGAGGTGGAAGTTGCCCATGTCGGCCGCCTTCAACCAGAGCAGGTCAAAGCGTACGATCGCCTGGTCGATGGGCTCCCCGGGGCGGCGCCTGAACGCCACCAGCGCCGTCATCGAGTGGATGGCCGATTCCACCTCGAGAGGCGCGAACTTCTTCGAGAGGCCGTGTATGAGCATGTCGAGACGCGACCGCCAGATCCTGCCCTGGCCGTCGTTGAAGTCCATGTGTATGCCGTCGGCCAGCTGGTCTGGCGGCACCTTGCGAGCAATCTCCCGCGCGAGACCCTGCAGCTGTAGCACCGCCATGGGGCCGTGCGTGCGTTGATGCGCCTCCGTGCACATTTCCCATATGCGCAAGTCTGACACGTAATCCCGGAAGGTGTACGTGTGCTCGCGCGCCGAGTCCCATGAGGGCGGCACCCTGTGCTTCGACAAGAGCTGCTGGGCGTAAGGGGGGAACTGCTGCACCATGATGTCGAAAGCAGGTGGATCAAGCCTGCTCCGCTACCAAGTTGACTTTCCGTCCACAACGCTGGATGATGTACGCGAGAGGTGAGTGAAACTGCCGAGCGCTGTCGCTTCGGCGGGGAAGGTGGGTCGAGCACTGTCGCTTCAACCGTGCCTTGAGCCAAACGCCGGCGGAAACCGTGACAGTATAAAGTTCCCGCTCAGCTGTCTGTCCTATTTACGTACGTGGCCCACGAACGGGGGTACAACGGAGAGGGCCGAAAAGTTGTACCCGCCACGCTTGCTGAGTGCCACGTGCCTGCCATGCTACACGCTCATGAAACATGACATGCAGGAGCCCCCGACACTTCCCCTGAAGGGCATTCTACAACTGGAGGAGGAGGAGGAGGAGGAGGAGGAAGGAGCAATGAGGAGGAGAAGCAGGAGGAGGAGGAGGAAGAGAAGGAGGAGGAAGAGGAGGAGGAGGATAATGAGGAGCGAGGAGGAGGAGGAAGGAGGAGGAGGATGGGGAGGTGGAGGTCGAGGAGGAGGAAGAGGAGGAGGACGGGAGGAGCAAGGAGGAGGAGGAGGAGGAGGAGGAGGAGGAGGAGGAGCACGAGGAGGAGGAGGACGGGATGAGGAGGAGGCGGAGGAAGAGGAGGAGGAGGAGGAGCGACGACGAAGAACAGGAGCGAACCGAGGAACGAGGAACGAGGAGGAGGCGGATCGGGAGGAGGAGGAGGAGGAGCGAGGAGGTCGGGAAAGAAGGAGGAGGAGGAGGAGGAGCAAGGAGGAAGAGGAGGGATGAACAGGAGGAGAAAGGGGAGGTGGAGGGGGAGGAGGAGGAGGAATACGAAGATGATGATGATGATGACGATGAGATGAACTATTATGATGATGATGATGGATGCTGATGATGATGATGATGATGATGATGATATGATGATGATGAGTAGAGGAGG
>CAUYUJ010000694.1:0-17500 GCA_963575745.1 Prorocentrum cordatum
TAACTACTACGATACTACTACTACTACTACTACTACTACTACTACTACTACTACTAAGTACTACTACTACTGACTACTCCTACTACCTACTACTACTACTACTACTACTACGACTACTACTTACTACTACTACTACTACTACTACTACTACGACTACGACTACGACTACGACTACGACTACGTCTACGACTACTAGTACTACTATTACTACTACTACTACTACTACTACTACGACTACTAGTACTACTATTACTACTACTACTACTACTACTACTACTACTACTACTACTACTACTACTACTACTACTACTACTGCTACTACTACTACGACTACGACTACGACTACTACTACTACTACTACTACTACCACCACCACCACTACTACTACTACTACTACTACTACTACTACTACCACTACTACTACTACCGCTACTGCTACAACTACGACGATGAGGAAATGGAGGAGAACGGCGTTTACCGCTCCTACTAATGTTGCTTTCCTAGAGGCTCCAACTCCTAGGTAGGGTCGCACTTGGATAATTATGCTTAAACCTTGAACGCTTGGGCTGCGGTCGCTGCCCCGTCGACGTGGCCAATTTGGGGAGACACGTTTGGTTTGGGAAAACCCGGAGAGTTCGTTTGGGAAGACCCGGTTGGTTTGGGAAGACCCGGAGAATTGGTTTGGGAAGACCCGGTTGGTCTGGGTCGACCCGAAGGTTGGTTTGGGAAGACCCGGTTGGTCTGGGAAGACCCGTTTGGTTTGGGAAGACTCGGGGAGTTGGTTTGGGAAGACCCAGTTGGTTTGGGAAGACCCGGAGGTTGGTTTGGGAAGACCCGGTTGGTTTGGGAAAACCCGCTTGGTTTGGGAAGACCTGGGGAGTAGGTTTGGGAAGACCCGGTTATATCGGGAAGACCCGGATGTTGGTTTGGGAAGACCCGCTTGGTTTGGGAAGACCCGGAGAGTTGGTTTGGGAAGACCCGGTTGGTTTGGGAAGACCCGGGGGCGTTGGTTTGGGAAGACCCGTTTGGTTTGGGAAGACCTGGGCTTGGTTTGGGAAGACCCGGTTGGTCTGATTCCGCAACATTTGGTTTGGGAAGACCCGTTTGGTTTGGGAAAACCCTGGCCCCTCCCTATGGGGCAACGAAACGCTGTACTGGGCGGGGGAGACGCATGCGAACACCGCCTTTGGGGCCTTTGATGGAGCTCCCTGTGGGGCCAAGAAACGCTGTTATGACTGGGAGTTGCGCATGCGAGCACCACCATGGAGCCTTCGGTGGAGCTCCCTATGGGGCCACGAAACGATCAACTGGGTGCGGAAGGCAGAGGCAAGGATGAGAGGATGGGGAGGAGGCGGGAGGAGGAAGGAGGACAGGAAAGGAGAGACGGAGGAGGCCTGGGGCGCTGTCTCTTCAAAGCGAGGACCTAACAACGCTCTGGTTGGTAAAAACCATAAGATATGTCAATGCTCCACTTCCTATGTGTGAGAAAGCGGCACGCGGAGGGGGCGGGAGATCTTCCGGACAACTTCAGGGGAGGAGGGAGAACAGTACTCGTATTGTCAAATTGCCGAGAAGAGGGCGTCTGGAGGGGCGGCAGCGCAGCCGAAGGGGTCGCCCTGCAGAGCACGACGAGGCGATGAAGCGATCGTCGAGAGGCGCCGAATGTGCGGGGTGGGCCAATGGAGAGCCGTGCAGCGTAAGACAAGCGACAGGGGGCCACATGCGAACCCTATCACTGCCCCCCACGATTTCCGAGGGGGAGGGTGGGGTTCGCTTCGCTCGGGAGCTCCCGAACGAAGCGAACCCCACCCCCCCCTCAGATTTGGACGCCCGAAGTGGGCACGGAAAACATGGGTACAATGCCCAACAACAAATGTTGTCCCAAACCTACAGCAGCCGCTGTTGGGCAGGCGGCCTTCTGTGTCAAAAGGACACAGGCCGCGGCGGCACCGACAGCGAGCCCTGTTCAACACGAACAGGAACTGCTGTTGAGCATTGTGCCCAGTCTTTCCGTGCCAATTTCGCTCGTGCAGATCAGACATCGTGGGGGGTCGGGGGAGGGTTCGCATGTGGCCCCCCAATCGAGTGCACACCCCCTCCGCCCGACCGCAGAGAAAACCGACCACCGAGGAGTCGGCCGCCCTGGGGGCCCCTGGAGGCCTCCACGGGCCCCGCTGGCCTCCGGGAGCCTCCGCAGGCCCGGGCAAGACAGCATCGGCCAAACATTCCATGATTACTCTTCTAGGGGGCCAGGTGCGAACCCTACCCCACCCTCCCCCTCAGAAATCGTGGGTGGTGGGGTAGGGCTCGCACCTGCCCCCCTCAGAAATCGTGGGGGGCAGGGGTAGGGCTCGCACCTGGCCCCCTGAGCGAGTGCACACCCCCTCCGCCCGACCGCAGAGAAAACCGACCACCGAGGAGTCGGCCGCCCTGGGAGCCCCTGGAGGCCTCCACGGGCCCCGCTGGCCTCCGGGGGCCTGTGCAGGCCCGGGCAAGACAGCATCGGCCAAAACATCCATGATTACTCTTCTAGGGGGCCAGGTGCGAACCCTACCCCACCCTCCCCCTCAGAAATCGTGGGTGGTGGGGTAGGGCTCGCACCTGCCCCCCTCAGAAATCGTGGGGGGCAGGGGTAGGGCTCGCACCTGGCCCCCTGAGCGAGTGCACACCCCCTCCGCCCGACCGCAGAGAAAACCGACCACCGAGGAGTCGGCCGCCCTGGGGCCCCTGGAGGCCTCCACGGGCCCCGCTGGCCTCCGGGAGCCTCCGCAGGCCCGGGCAAGACAGCATCGGCCAAAACATCCATGATTACTCTTCTAGGGGGCCAGGTGCGAACCCTACCCCACCCTCCCCCTCAGAAATCGTGGGTGGTGGGGTAGGGCTCGCACCTGCCCCCCTCAGAAATCGTGGGGGGCAGGGGTAGGGCTCGCACCTGGCCCCCTGAGCGAGTGCACACCCCCTCCGCCCGACCGCAGAGAAAACCGACCACCGAGGAGTCGGCCGCCCTGGGGGCCCCTGGAGGCCTCCACGGGCCCCGCTGGCCTCCGGGAGCCTCCGCAGGCCCGGGCAAGACAGCATCGGCCAAAACATCCATGATTACTCTTCTAGGGGGCCAGGTGCGAACCCCACCCCTCCCCCTCAGAAATCGTGGGGGGCAGGGGCAGGGCTCGCATGTGGCCCCCTATCTTCGTCCCTCGCATCGCTCAGGGAGCCATCCAGGGTCCGAGGGAAGCCCGGCCCCGCGCGGAAGCTTCCCTAGCGCATCTGCCAAAAAGATCCTGGGCACGGCACGGCCTCCCGTTGTTTCCCCGCGCGGTGCGGGAACGGCAGATCGCCGGCCGAGCATTTCACCGAAGGGGGGGGCATCTTCCAGCGAACGCAGATGCAAGCACGCGACCCTGAACACGTCGACTTCGTCGTTCCACAAGGCAGTTGCTAGCAGGGTGGTCTGTCGTCCCTGGCAGAAGCTATACAACGGCGTTGGGGCACGGATATGACCAGCAGAAGCGAGAATTCAGCCGGAAGCGACAAAGAATATCCTCTCGGCGTCCCCGGCCATGGCGCGCTTGCAGCGCACTCAAGCACACAAAAGAGAACCCCTATCCGCCTCCCGGGCGTCGAGAAGGTCTTCCAGCAGCTTGGGCGCCTCGAAGCCCCACTCGGCAATCTCTGAAGCTTGGACGCAAGGCCACTTGGATCAAGGCGGCTGGAACTGGCGTACACAAGAAAGGGGCGATGGGGCAGCCTTCTGAGAGCCTGGGGCCTTCTTAAAGGGGATCGCAGGCTTCTGATAAGGTCTCTCAAGAGTCAGGGCGGTTTCTAAGGCACACCCCGCTTTCTGAGAAGGCCGCCTCCCTCGCGCCAGCCTCCTTCGTGCGCCGCCGACGGAAGCAGGGGCGCCCAGAATCCCGCGGGACACGAGAATGCAGCCGCAAGGTTCTTCGCCCCCAGCGCAAGCACGCTTGTCGGGTCCCGCTGTCGCCACCAGGCTTCGACAAGTATCGAAGGGAGCCGGGGCTGTCCTCCTCCAGATCAGTGCCACCCACCTCGGCGTCGTCGCCCGAAGTGTCGGAGACACTCAAGCGGCGCCGCTGCACCGACACCGTCGGGGCTGAACCTGGAGGGAGGGAAGGCACAGAGGCCGACGAGAAAGAGGAGGGCAGGAAAAAGACACCGCAGCGGAGGACAAGACAGGGGGTGTGCCAGGGGGCAACAGCAACAGATCACTGCGGCACACCGGCTGAAGCGATGACCATGATGACTGGGATGATACCATAACGCTGGCGAAATTGTCACAACGGTATCCCACTGCGGAGCATGTAACACGTATGACAACTGCGGTTGCACAGCAACGTGCAACAGGCGAGCGACATGACGTTTTGACTTAGAAGGAAAGTGGCGGTCGTGGCGCTACGAACTCCTAGGACGCAAACTATTGCGCATTGAACCAGAATTGGCAGAACGTGTTCACACAAAACGTTGATCCGGATGGAGGAACTTCGAGGCGTCAGCGGAACACTATGACTTCGAAAGCATGCTTTCGAAAGGACACAAGAACTTTCACTAAAACGCTGTCGCCCTGATGCGCTACAACTGCCACGATGCGTCCGAATGGATGAACCACTTCCCGAAATAATGCCCGCACACCCAACCTCAAGACATAACGACACGTCGTCGAAAACACTCGCAGATACCGCCGCGACCAGATGCAACGGGATTTTGCGCGGCCCAAGCAACTGCAAGGGGTGACCTGACAGCAAAAACCAAAGCCCCTGCCCCCCCACCAGGCCCTGGCTCCCGCGCCCCCTGGCCTTTCCTAAAGCAGGCCGCGGACTTTCCTAAGTGACGACGCGGCTTTCGTAAGACGCAGAACTGCTTCAGAAAAGCAAGGGAACGGAACGGCTTGGAAAGGAAACGAGAAACGCGCGCCGCCCGACACATTCACACAAAAAAACACGCTTCACTGAAGCGAGAAGGATGCTTCAGTAAAGCGAAGGGGCGGCTGTAATCAAGCAGCCCCCCGGGATTCTCGCTCCTCCCGAAAAAACCTGGCACGGGACTCCAAGAGACAGGGGCGCCGCGCAAATCCGCCCGCAGGTCCAGGCCCCGTCGCCGCCATCATCGCCGTCGTCGTCGGTTCGCCGCCGTCGCTGTCGCCGCCGTCGGCGCCGTCGCCACCGCCGTCATCGCCAGCGCCCTCGTCATCACCGCGAAACCCGTGGATTCACGTCATCACCAGCGGCGGGCCGCGAGCGACCGCGCACCGCACTGCGCTCGGATTTATGCCCGTCCGATGGGGCCCCCGGTGGGCAAACGTCTTTTTTGGCCACTCCCAACGCGTTCAAAATGATAATGTTGTGAGAACACCTCTGAAGAGCGCCTTCCGACGAGACAGGAACGCCTACGAGATAAATGCCAAAAAACAATAATAAGTAGAATCGTCCTCCCGCTTCTCCCTGCACCATTATTGCTCATTGCTCTTTCTCCTCATTCAAAGATAACATCTTGAGAGAGCTCAAGAACTTTAGAGCAGAAGCTGGCTGGCTGGTCAGGGCCACATGTACGACCACGGGTGCAGGGCAGTTTCCCCGCAGCAGCCTGCTTGGCCTCGCAGCGTGTCCCGCAATTGCTGTCCTACACGTTCCCATCTCGTGGGCCAAAAGCGCGCGCGCAGCTCCTGCCCAGCGTTTCCTGGGCCAAGAGCACGTGCGCAGCTCCTGCCCAGCGTTTCCTGGGCTCCTGCGCAGCTCCCGAGCAGCCCTTGGGCAGCGCTTCCTGGGTTCGCGGACAGGGCTCGCAGATCCTAGGAAGCGCTTCCAAGCCCGTGGGCAGCGCCTGAGCAGCTCCCAGGCAGCGCTTCCTCGGCTCGTGCGCAGCTCCCAGGCAGCGCTTCCTGTGCCTTTGCGGAGCTCCTGGGCATCGCCTGCGCTTCCATTAGCTCTTTGAAAAAGCTCAAGGGCTTCAGAAAAGAAGCTGGCAGGCTGGGCTAGGCCAGTTTCCTCTCCCTGGCTGCCGGTCAGGTAGGGTCGCAGCGAATTGCTGGAACCCGAAGCGTGTTCCGTCAGCGCTTTCGCACTCGCTCCCGCTACGTGGGCCACAAGCGTGTGCGCAGCTTTTGCGCGGCGCTTCCTGATCTTTTGCGCAGCTCCTAGGCAGCGTTTCCTCGGCTCGTGGGCAAAGCCCTCGGGGCCCGCGCGCAGCTCCCAGGCAGCGGTTCCTGGGCTCGCGCGCAGCTCCCAGGCAGCTCTGAAAACAGCGGCGTCGGCTGTGCCTGCCGCGCGCCAGGGGGCCGCGCGCCTCCGCTCCTGCGCGCCTGCTGTCTGGGTCCTGGGCTCACGAGTCGTCCTCCTGCTTCTTCCTACATTATTACTGCGCATCTCATCGTCACCATGGCCAGTTTCACCATGACCCCCCTGCTTGTGCATGCGCTGTTTTCAGGCATGCGGGCGCAGTCAGAACGTGACGTTCACATGACCGCGAACCGTGCTACACTGCAGCACGTGATAAGAAGCCATCAAGCACGCAGGGCCTGGCCAGGCCCGAACGGGCCAGCGTGGCGTCGTGCGAGCCAGGAGGAAACCACGAACTGGGCAAGCATGCAAGGAATGCTGCAGGCACGAGGCCTGTCCCAGCTCAGCCGATCTGCTGGGACGAACGCCAGGAAGACACGCTTGCCCTGGCGCCTCGCCAGCCGCGACGCCTCCTGGCCATGGCGGCGCGCGCGCTCCACGAGAGCGGATGCCGATGCATCGGCGATGCATCTGCGATGCAGCGCAACCCTCCGACCCCACCCGGGCGTCCTGGAGCCTCGGCACCCATACAGCACGCCGAGGCTCCCCCCCCTCAACCGGCCCGCCCGACCGGCCGGCTCGCGGCGCCGCGGGGACGGTCCCTTGCGCCACCGCCGCGGCAAACGGTCTCGCCGCCGCCGCAGACCCCTCTCCCACCTCGCCCGCGCGGCGGCGCGCGTGGCGTGCGGCTCCCTCCCCCGCTCCCCCGGGACGGCCGCGGGCGCCGGCACTCCCGGACGTGGGGCGTCGTGCTCTTGCTCGCGGCGCGGCTCCCCTGGAGGTCTGGGCCCCTTCCCGGGGGGCCCGCTTGTCATCCTGAGCAGTTTGTTTGACGGCCTCTGGGGCCCTGTGGGAGACCCCACGGGCCGAGAATTGCCAGATGTACAGCAGCACAGGCCCCCTTATAAACGCGATCCGGGGGCGAAGGGCTCCCCAGACTTCCGGCGACGGCCGAACATCTTATGCACACTGTGGTACGAGTCCTATACACTTCGGTCGGGCATCTCCCCCTCCAGGCGGATTCTGGGCGAAACTAAGAATAATATGCAAAAAGCACTCATACACCAAAATCTCTCTGCATATACAACATATAACATATGTGTATATGTATGTGTATATATATATATATGTGCGCATGTACATATACAGTCTAAAAGTCAGTAATACAAGTATATATACAAATATATATATATATATATATATATACACCAAAAAACAAGCAAACAAACAAACAAGCAAGCAAACAAACAAACAAACAAACACACAACTAGTGTTGGACTCCTTTTGAACAGTCCTCCTGTAGAGGGACAGGCCCGACTCAACTCCATCCACACAGGCCGAGAACTCATCCACGGCGCGGGGCTCCGGGCTCGTGCCCCTGGCCGGCCCCGCCCGGCTCTCCGCCCCCCGCGCGCCTGCCTCCCCTGCGCGTGGGGCGGGCGGCACGCGCCGCCCATGGCAAGAGCGCAGCCTTGCCCTCCAGGCCGGGGGGCCGTGAGTCGATGGGGGGTCCGTCCACCAGATGGGGGCCCAGACATGATCGCGTCGTACAAATGTCAGGACGGGGGGGTTGGGGGCTATTTTCGGCCCCAGGGGGCCCTCGCCGGGCCTCGGGACCGTCAGGAAACGACTCAGGACGACAAACGGGTCCCCGGGAAAGGGTCGGGACTTCCAGGGACGCCGCTCTGAAAAAATCGGGACGTCGCACGTCTGGGTCCGTAGATGGGGGGGGGGGGGGGGGGCGGGGGCCCAGTCGCATTGCGCAAACGGGCGGCGTCGGTCTCGCCATGGCTGCGGCGGAACGCGGGCGCTGCGAGCTGCTCCCCGGCCGCCGGGGGCCTGGCACCGCTCCGGCGCCGTCGCCTGGCAGAGGGCCGCCCTCGGCGGAGGCGGCCGCGGGAGAGGCGGGCGTCGCGAGCTCTCCGCGCCGGGCGTGCCCGCCCGCCCTCGGGCCCTGGGGCCCTCGCAGAGCGATGGGGCTCGGGAGGTGCCGCAGCGAGACGGGGCCCAAGGCACTGAGAGGAGGCGAGGCGAGGCGAGGCGAGGCGCCAGCGTGTCGCCCCAGAGGGGGCGGCCCCACGAGAGCCCGGCGGTGGCGCCAGAGCGCCGAGAAGTTGAGGCCCGCTCAGAGGCTGGAGTCGGACTTCAGATAGCAGGAAGGAGCACATACAGGGCCCTGGTCGCGATTCCCAAGGAGGTCGAATCTTGTTGCCGGTGCCGAATGTCAGGGGATGAGCGCGCCCGCGCGCGGCGAGCGGCAACATCACGGCCCCCTGTCTGGCAGCGCTGGGCTCGAGCCCTGCCTGGTCGGCGTCCTCTGCAGGTCGCCAGCCGCCGGGTCGCTGCAGAAAGACCCCCCGTGGCCACCGAGTTGGAGGTCGCACCCGGACACGTCGCTGGCGACAGAGCGCAATCGGCGACCGAGCCGCTGCCGAGGCCACTGCCAGCCCGCTGTCGAGAGCTCCTTGGCGGCCAGGCACGCCAGCGCGCCGCACGGGCCAGGCGCGTTTCCGTCGCCACCGCGATAGCGGTACAGATTCTCGACCTGCGGAGAGGTAGCGAGGTGGTGATGAACCAGGTTGATGATTGGGCAAGCTCCTGGGCTAAAACAGGCGAATCACTTGGGATACAAGGAATACTGCAAGATCATCTTCGTCATCGTCACCCCTCGTCGCTCCTCCATCCTCCATCCGCTCTCCATCGCCCCCTGCTTACTCTCATCCGTCCTCCCCCTCCCTCCTCCCAGTTCCTTCGCCTCGTCCTCCTGCTCCTGCTCCTCCTCCTTCCCTTCCTCACCTCCTCCTACTCCTACTCGTCATCGTCTCCCTGATCTGCATCAGCGCGGCCCCTCCCCGCGCGCACTTGCTGACGTGCCACAGCCCATTGCCACTAATCAGGCGGCGGTGACGCTCGAAGGAACCAACGGGGACCAAAAGCTCGAGCTGAAAGGAATCAGAAGCGGGAAGGATGAGGAAGGCGAAGGAGTCACACGGAGGATAAGGAGGAGGAGGAGGAGGAGGAGGAGGAGGGAGGAAAAGAAGGCATGAGGAGGAGGAGGAGGAGGAGGAGGAAGAGGAGGACCTGGAGGACGTTGAGAACGAGTACGATAGCGGGGAAGCATGGAGGAGAGGAGTGGGAAACTGTAGGAAGCGAGTTCCCCTAAGGCGCCAAGACATGCGTAAGTACAAGTCCTTCCTTTTCCCTTCCTTGCCGAACCTGTCTCAGCACATCTATGTTCAGTCCATCTCATGGCCTTGTACCGTTACATGTTTTAAGCCGCTGCTGTACAGCCCATGCCATGAGGAGGCGCAGCGGGGTAAGCAGCACGATCACCAAAAGCAGGACAGTAGCGGGAAGTCAGATCCCATACTTGCACATGTTTGGCCGCGTTTTCGGGTCAAGATAGATGTCTCCAGGCGCTCATACGCCTCCAGGTTGACCAACTTTCAGAGGTACCTGGTGGTGGGGGGGGGCGGCGTCTCCTTTTCTCGGCAGGCGCTGATAGCACATTGTACAGTTTTCCGTGAATTTCCCATGCCCACCTTCTTCCTTCGCCTCCTCCTCCTCCTCCTCCTCCAACTCATCATCCTCCTCCTCATCGTCGCTGGCATCATCGTCATAATCAGCATCATCATCATCATCATCATCATCATCATCATCATCATCATCATCATCATCATCATCACCATCATCATCATCATCATCATCATCATCATCATCATCATCAGCATCATCATCATCATCATCATCATCATCATCATCATCATCATCATCATCATCATCATCATCATCATCATCATCATCATCATCATCATCATCATCATCATCATCATCATCATCATCATCATCATCATCATCATCATCATCATCATCATCATCATCATCATTATCGTCATCGGCAGCAGCAGCATCATCATCGTCAGCATCATCATCACCGTCACCATCAACATCGTCATCATCATCGCTATCGTCAGCATCAGCGTCGTCATCATGATTAGCATCCGCATCAACGTCGTTCGAATAATCATCCTCATCATCATCGTGAGCAGCAGCTGCAGAATTGCGGTCACATGCATCATCAGAATCATCATCATCATCATCATCATCATCATCATCATCAGCATCATCATCATCATCATCGTCATCATCATCATCATCATCATAATCGTCATCATCATCCGCATCAGTAACGTAATCACCATCAGCAGCAGCATCATCAGCACAAGCAGAATCCGCATCAGCAGCATCGTCATAACAAGCAATATCATCAGCATCATCAGCATCATCATTATCAGCATCATCATCAGCATCCTCATCATCTTCATCGTCATCCCAATCATCGTCATTATCAACCAAATCAGAAACACTATCAGAAGCATCATCATCCTCATCCTCATCCTCATCCTCATCCTCATCCTCATCATTATCATCATCATCATCAGCATCATTATCATCATCATCATCATCATGATCATCATCAGCATCATCATCATCATCATCATCTCATCATCATCAACATCATCATCATCATCATCATCAGCTGCAGCAGCAGCATCACCATCCTCACCACCTGGTCATTTCCATCATCAGCAACGTAATCAGCATCAGCAGCATCATCATTAGCATTATCATAGTCAGCATTACCAGTATCATCCGCATCATCATCGACATCATACTGATCATCAGCCTCACCATCATCAACATCTTCATCATACTCAGCAGCAGCATCATCACCAGCATAGCCATTATAGTTATCATAGTCATCATCATCAGCAGCAGCAGCATCAGCATAGCCGTTATAGATATCATAGTCAGCATCATCATCAGCAGCATCAGCATCATCATCCTCATCCTCATCCGCATCATCACCAGCATTATCATCGTGCTCATTAGTATCATCACAACCACCATTAACAAAATCATCATCAGCAGCTGCAGCATCATCATCCCTCATCCTGCTCATCATCACCAGCAGCATCGTCATCTTCATTGTCATTACCATCATCGTCGTCAACATCATGTGCATCCGCATCATTAGCATCCAGATAATCATCCGAATCGGCACCAGCACATACAAAATCATCAACGTCACCATCATCAGCATCATCGTCATCCTCATAATCATTATCATCTGCATCATCATTATCATCATCATCATCATCATCATCATCGTCCTAATTATCTCCAGCATAGTCATTGTCAGCATCAGCATTAACATAAGCTCCATCGTCGTCATTATCATTAGAATCCGCATCAGCACCATCCTAACATAATCCTCATCAGCAGCAGCAGCGGCTGCACAATCATCCCGTCATCATCAGCAGCAGCGTCATTAGCAGCATCAGCATCATCATCATCATCTCATCGTTATCTCCATCAACAACGTCATCATCATCCTCATCATCGTCATTACGAACATCATCAGCATCATAATCATCATCATCCTCATCCTCATCACCATCATCATAATCAGCCTCGTCCTCATCATCATCATCGTCAGCGCCATTCCCCCCTCCTACAGATCCTCGACTGCATCGTTATCATCATCACCATCACCACTACCATGTCTCACCCATCATCACCACTGTCCTGCTCCCTACCATCAACAAGAACAATTCGTTTAAGGCTGCTCGCTCTAACCCGCTCGCGTGCCATTCAACACTTCTATCCCAGAGGGGAAGTAGTAGGACGGAGCACGAGAGAACTTAGCAGGAGCGAAGTTCGGAGCGGAAAACAAACTGCAGAACATGACGGGCGGGTCGGGCCAGTCGACCCTAACAGGGGGGTCGGGAAGGCTGGCCCAGGCGGCCGGGTCGAGCGGGCGGGTCGCTCAAGCGCCAGTCCAAGATAAATCGCGAGGAAGTCTCCAGCAGCGAAAGCGCGATTCCCAAGTAAATCGTTAGGAAGTCCAGAGCGAGAGCGTGATCCATGAGTCTCGCAGGCGCGGCGCGGCGTCCCAGAAAATCGAAAGGAAATCCCACGCGACAGCGCGATTCCTGAATAAGTTGCGGGAAAGTCCCGCGCAAGAGCGCGACTTGGAATAGATTGTGAAGAGGTATCAAGCGGGAGCCGTTGTTGTTGTAGTTCGGAGGCCAAGGGCGCAGTCTGAGGCCCAAGACTTCCACTTGTAAATTATCCCGGCGAAGTACCCAACCACATGCAGCCGTAACTAACGCGTTGTGGGCACTGCTGCCGGTGGAGCTCCC
This sequence comes from Prorocentrum cordatum, assembly GCA_963575745.1. NCBI lineage: Eukaryota > Dinophyceae > Prorocentrales > Prorocentraceae > Prorocentrum > Prorocentrum cordatum. The sequence goes on from CAUYUJ010000694.1 coordinate 12,497, forward strand.
TGTGAGGCCACGAAACCTGTGAGGGGTGTGCCGACATGAGCGGGGAACTGCATGTGGACCATGCCCTTTGAGACATTCGATGGAGCTCCCGTCTGGGGCCGCGAAACGTGCGAGAGGTGTGCCGAAATGAGCTGGGAACCGCATGCGGACCTTGACACTGGGGGACTTCGGTGGTGCCCCCTATGGGGCCGCGAAATGTGTAAAAAGTGTGGCGAAATTGGCGGAGGACCGCATGCGGACTTTTGCCCTTCGGTGGAGCTTTCTATGGGGCCCCGACACGTGTGATGAGTGTGCCGACATGGGCGTGGAACCGAATTTGGATTTTGCCATAGGACCTTCGGTGGAACTTCCTATGGAGCCGCGGAACGCGTGACGGTTGTGCCGACATGGGCGGAGGACCGCATGCGGACTTTGCCACTAGGGCCTTCGGTGGAGCACCCTTCTTGGGCCGCGAAACGTGTGAGTGGTGTGCCGAAATGAGCGGCGGACCACATGCGGACTTTGCTACTGGGACCTTCGGTGGAGCTCCCTGTGGGGCCGCGAAATGTGTGACAGGTGTGCCGACATGGGCGGAGGACCTCATGCGGAATTTGCCATTGGGGCCTTCGTTGGAGCTTCCTATAGGACAGCGAAACTTATGAGAGCGCGCCGAAATCAGCGGAGGACCGCATGCGGACTTTGCCACTGGGACATTCGGTGGGGCCAACTACGGGGCTACGAAACGTGTGACGCGTGTGCCGACATGGGCGGTGCCACGGATGCCTTCGGTGGAGTTTCCTATGGGGCCGCGAAACGTGTGAGGGTGAACCGAAATAGGCGGAAAATCGCATGGGGACTTCCAACTGCTCGAGCGGGGCCCCAACCTCCTGTTCGCGCGCGCCTATCACCCCGAGGCCGAAGCAATCGCCCGAAGACGCCGAACCCACTCGGACCACCAAGGGGCCCCCTCGGCCACTGAGCGGAGGCGAGGCGAGGCGAGGCGAGGCGAGGCGCCCCAGAGGGGGCGGCCCTACGAGAGCCCGGCGGTGGCGCCAGAGCGCCGAGAAGTTGAAGCCCGCTCAGATGCTGGAGTCGGATTCCAGATAGCAGGATCGGAGAACGAGCAGGCGTCGGAGTCGGAAGGTCGAAGAGATACGAGCAGGCGTCGGAGCAAAAATGCGAGCAGTCGTCGTAGGGCCCCGCAGACTTGGCACCACTTTCAAGGCGGTGGTCTCATTGACCAGCCGGGCACTCCACAGACTCCAAAGGACACCCATCCGGCAGACCGCGCAGCACGGCGTCAGTGCCTCCATCCAGCCGAGGAGCCGGCCGTGGATCTCGAGCCCCGCCGCTCGCATCACTGAAGGGGCCCCAAGACACACAAGTAAATACACACAAATACAAGGATTCCGCATATTTCCCCATCTTTTCTGGGTTCTTGTCTTCCCCCCCATTTCCCATGCTTTCCCATATTTTCCTGGGAGTCGACGATGAATTGTGTCTGCGTGTTTCTTTCCCCTCCTGAGTCAATGCCTCAATCTGGCCAAGGAGCGGGCCGTTGACCTCGAGCCCCGCCGCTCACATCACGCTGGCCGGAGCAGGAGGCCCCCTCCTTCTCCTCCGCAGGCTGGGCGGCACGCTTTTTCTGAACTCGGCGGCGGGGGAGTTCCTGCCGCTCCCCAGGGCGCCTGGGCCAGGGGCAATCGCCCGCAGGCGGGCCTGGGTTTCAAGTCGTTCATTCGTGCAGGGACTGCCCTCGCACGGAGTGGTTTTTGTCTTCCCCCCCACTTTTCCCATACTTTCCCCTATCTTCCTGGGAGTCGACGATCACTTGCGTCTGCGTGTGTCTTTCCCTCCCGCGTCACGCTGGCCGGAGCAGGAGGCAGACAGAAGAAGCCAGACAGAGACAGACAGCCAGGCCATCTTTTGAGTCAGACAGCCACGGGGGAACTGGCTTAGGCCACCTTGGCGGAACTGGCTCAGGCCATCTTGAGCCAGGCAGCCACGGGGGAGCCCGCAGCCCGTGGAGGCAGCTGGATCGCCAGGGCAGAAGTCGTCCAGCAGAGGCGGGCCGCTCGCTCGGCGCCCGCGGGCGCCTCGGGGGCAGCTCCACTGCGACGCGCGCTCGCTGGCTCGTCTGGCATCCACGATGAGCCCCCGGGCGGCCCCCAATCGTTCGGGCGGAGACGCCTTCCTCCTCCTCCTCCTCCTCCTCCTCCTCCTCCTCCTCCTCCTCCTCCTCCTCCTCCTCCTCCTCCTCCTCCTCCTCCTCCTCCTCCTCCTCCCCCTCCTCCTCCTCCTCCTCCTCCTCCTCCTCCTCTCCTCCTCCTCCTCCTCCTCCTCCTCCTCCTCCTCCTCCTCCTCCTCCTCCTCCTCCTCCTCCTCCTCCTCCCTCCTCCTCCTCCTCCCTCCTCCTCTCTCCTCCTCCTCCTCCTCCTCCTCCTCTCCTCCTCCTCCTCCTCCTCCTCCTCCTCCTCCTCCTCCTCCTCCTCCTCCTCCTCCTCCTCCTCCTCCTCCTCCTCCTCCTCCTCCTCCTCCTCCTCCTCCTCCTCCTCCTCCTCCTCCTCCTCCTCCTCCTCTCCTCTCCTCCTCCTCCTCCTCCTCCTCCTCGTCCGTCTCCAACGAGAAGAGCCCCGACTGACACCGCGGGGCGGCGGTCCACGAGACAGTGCCCACACATCCAGGGGTCGGCGCAGAAATCGGCGGTATTCCTTCTCGGTGCGTTTGGAGGCCTGATCAAAGTGAGGGAGCGTCGCCGGCATGCACTCTTCATGGTCCTCCAAATATCTGGCGACCTCGGCGGGCGCCACGCCCCTGATCAGCGGACGCCCGCGCACCGAGTCCGGGAGACTCAGGCGGTCGAGCTTGAAGTACAAGCTGTCAGCGAAGTCACACACACACACACACACCCTCCACTGGACCGTCCTCCTGCAAAGCGTCGGGCAGGACATCATGGCCGTGCGCGGCCCACAAGGACTCCCTGCTGCCAGCCACCCATTTAAGTGCTCGCAGCACGTCGTTGGCCATGCATCGGCAGGCTTCGCGACCGCACCCAGGGCGCGCCACGCCGGCGTCCGGCAGCAGCGGGAGCGGGAACCGGCTTCGCTGCCCCCGCGAGGCCGCCAGTCCGAGGCGGCCACCCGCCCCTTTCGCCTGGCGGGGGAGCCCCCGGCCGCGAGAGGCATCCTGGCCACCAAGGGACGCTCGGGCTCTGCCAGACGCCCCCGCCTCCCCTCGCTCGATTGCTCTCGGTGCCTCCGCTGCCGGCCCCCGCGGCCGCTGTCCCGCCGCCGGCGCCTCTGCTGCCGCTGCCCTCGAGGCGGCTGCCGCCTCCCGTCATGTCGGCGCCCTCCATCTCCCGTGCAGAGTGCAGCGCCGCTCCCGCGCCAGGCTCGGCATCACGCGCTGCACCCAGGCCAGGCGCGCCGACGCCTCCACTGCGTCGAGCATCACGTTCAGCATCCGGACTGGTGGATGGCGAACCCCGCCGACGCCGCGCTGGCCTGCTGTCCATCCGGCTGCGCCGGCGGCCCCAAGCTCGGCGGAGCCTCCGCGTCGGAGGACGACGGGGCGCCCGGCGGGACCTCCACCTGCCTGATGACAAGCTCGACCACTGGGAGACAGCCGTTGATGCTGCGCCCCTCCGCCGGCGGCATGGGTTCCTCCCCGCCTGAGCTGATCGGGCCCCCGGGAACGGCCTCCTCTGGCTGGGCCTGGCGCCTGCTCCTGGAGGCTGGCTGGCAAGGGCGGAGGGGGCCGCTTGGCCACTGCGATGCCAGGGTTGCCAGCCACGGCCCCGCGCTGCTGCCGGGAGCTCGCCACCGGGAGGCCGCTGGCTCGCGTGCGAGGCGGGCGGCGGTGGCGGCAGGGCGGCGGTGGCGGGTGGCAGTCTGCCGCACGGGCGCCGGCATGGGCGGCATCGCCCCGCCCCTCTAAACACCTCGGCGGACCCCGTCGCGACGCCGACGCCATCCGGGCCCGGCGCCGACGCGGCCCCGGCGGCGCCTCCGCGCACGCCCGAGGCCCCGCCGTCGTCCTCGCTGCTGTCGTTAGGAGCGCGCGGATCCAGAGGCCCTCCTTCAACCAGCAGCCAGATCTGGACCCCGATGAGCACCACCGCCGCGTGGCCGTCGCTCGGGATCTAGTCGAGCATGGGCATGGGCAGCAGGTCCTCGTCCTTGCCAGGCTCCGCAGTCTCGGCGACGACCAGGCACTCGTCGCTGGCCTCCGAGCCGCTGCCGTTGCCGCTCGAGCCGCCTCCTCGGACGCGCTTCGTCGCGACCACGCTGGCGAGATGTGGGATCTGGCAGTCCGCAAGGATCACCCCGTCGAGCATCACCTCGGAGCGGATCACGAGCACGACCTCGCTCGGGGCCAGGTCGCAGTCCTCGCTCGGGCCTCGCTCGGGGCCACTTCTGCGCGGAGCCCGTCGACGTGCGTCCCGCACCTCACCTCGCAGGTGAGCCTCCTCCAGGGATACCTCGTCAGGTCGTTCACGAGGTCAGAGTGAGAGGGCCGAACGGTCATTCACTGTCCCTGGGTGCGTGGCTGAAGTGTGCTTCCGCGGTACGGAGCGTTGCTGTTGTTATTAGTTGTTTTTTGTTTGTTGTTTGTTGTTTGTTGTTTGTTGTCGTCGTCCCGCCCACGACCTGGCCCGCGACCCACCCGCGACCCACCCGCGACCCACCCACGACCCAGCCACGACCCACATTCGACCCACCCGCGACCCACCCCGCGACCCACCCGCGACCCACCCGCGATCCACACCGCGATCCACACCGCGCGACCCGCCCGCGACACACCCCGCGACCCACCGCACGACCCACCCCGCGACCCACCCGCGACTCGCCCGCGACTCGCCCGCGACCCACTCGCGACCCACGCACGACCCACCCGCGACCAAACCCGCGACCCACATGCGACCCACCCGCAACCCACCCGCGACCCACCCCGCGACCAACCCGCAACTCGCCCGCGACTCGCCCGCGAGCCACCCGCGACCCACCCCGCGCCCGCCCCCTCACT
>CAUYUJ010000694.1:22500-35000 GCA_963575745.1 Prorocentrum cordatum
CCTCCCTCCCTCCTCCTCCCTCCCCCCCCTCCCTCCCTCCCTCCCTCCTCCTTCCCTCCTCCTCCTCTCCTCCTCCTCTCCTCCTCCTCCTCCTCCTCCTCCGCCTCCTCCTTCTCCTCCTCCTCCTCCCCCCTCCCCTCCGCCTCCTCCTCCTCCGCCTCCTCCTCCTCCTCTCCTCCTCCTCCTCCCCTCCTCCTCCTCCTCCTCCTCCTCCTCCTCCTTCCTCCGCCTCCTCCGCCTCCTCCTCCTCCTCCGCCTCCTCCTCCTCCTCCTCTCCTCCTCCTCCTCCTCCTCCTCCTCCTCCCCTCCTCCTCCTCCTCCTCCTCCTCCTCCTCCCCCTCCACAATTACTCAATATGAATACTACTCTCCCTCTTCCCCTGATGACGTCTTGGGAGTAGCCGCCCCCTCCTCCCGCGTATTGTTTCATTACACAGGTTTCCCCGGAGTTGGGTTTTCGCTTGCACTGTTGTCCAAAATGCTGCTCTCGCTGAGGCGCCGGCCTCATTTTCGGGCCCCACTCGTTCCGACTCGTGCTCCCGCTGCAGCGCTGGCATCATTTCCGCCGGCGCCCGGGCTGCACGCCCGAGCTGGCGCCCAGGCCGGCGCTCGGGCGGGGTCCGGAGCCGGCGCCGGCCGCCGCCGGAAAATCGAGTTCCGAGGCGGCGCCGAAAAAAGGCCATTCTAATACACATCTTTCTTTTGAAAATGCTGAATTTCTGCTTCCGGCGCCCAGGAGGAGGCCTCCTGGGCCGATTCCGACGCCCGGGCCGGCGCCCGAGCCGGCGCCTGGGCTGGACGCCCATGCCGGCGCCCAGGCCAGCGCCCGGGCCGGGTCCGGAGCCGGTTTCGGCCGTCGCCGGAAAATCGAGTTCCGAGGCGGCGCCGAAAAACTGCCATTCCAATACACATTTTTTTTGAAAATGCTGAATATCTGCTTCCGGCGCCCGTGGAGGGGAGGCCTCCCGGGCCGATTCCGACGCCCGGGCCGGCGCCCGAGCCGGCGCCCGGGCCGGACGCCCGAGCCCGCGCCCAGGCCAGCGCCCGGGCCGGGTCCGGAGCCGGTTCCGGCCCGCGCCAAAAAATCGAGTTCAGAGGCGGCGCCGAAAAAAGGCAATTCCAATACAATTGTTTTTCATGAAAATGCTGAATTCCTGCTTCTGGCGCCCGGGAAGCCTCCCGGGCCGATTCCGGCGTGCTGCCGCTCGTTCCGAATCGTGTTCCGGCTGCAGCGCTGGCCTCATTTCCGCGCTTCCGCTCGTTTCGACTCGTGCTCCCGCTGCAGCGCTGGCGTCATTTCCCGTGCCATGCCACGGCATGCAATGCAATGCTAGGTTGATACTACGCTTTGCGGTGCTCTTCTACGCCATGCCACGCCGTGCTCTACAATGCATCACGTACCCTTTCGTGATCATTGCCCTGCTCAACATCCGACTGTGCGAGTAGAGAGGGATCTGCGCCATGGTAAAGGATGGGAGGGAGGGGTAGGATGTCAGATATGACGCGAGCGCACCTAGCTTGTCCTCCCCCTTCCCCCTCCTCCTCCTCCTCCTCCTCCTCCTCCTCCTCCTCCTCCTCCTCCTCCTCGTCCTCGTCCTCCTCCTCCTCCTCCTCCTGCTCGTCCTGCTCGTCCTCGTCCTCGTCCGCGTCCGCGTCCGCGTCCACGTCAGCGTCCTCCGCCTCCTCCTCCTCCTCCTCCTCCTCCTCCTCCTCCTCCTCCTCTCCCTCCTCCTCCTCCTCCTCCAGTTTGTTTCCTTCTTCTGGATATTATTATTATGAGTATCATCATCATCAGCAGTAGCATCATTATTAATAATAGTATTATTATTAGTATGTATAATAATACTAATATTTACTAGTATTGTTATAAGTAGTTCTATCATTACTATTATTAGTGTTATTATTATTAGTATTATTACTAGTTTTGAAATTATGATTATGGTTGTGCTTATTCTAGTAATTGTTATTACGATTCGTACTAGTAGTAGTATTCTGCTTACTCGTGTTAGTATTATTCTTATTGTTAGTGATATTATTGTTATCATTATTATCATCATCGTTCTTCTTCTTATTATTATGTTCTTAATATTGTTATGATTCGTCTTATTACAATTATTCGGTTTCTTCTCATTCGTCTTAGTATTTGTCTTTGTCTTCTTATTCTTCGGAATATGATTAGTTGTATTAGTAATAATATCATTGCTAATACTAAAAATATTATGAGTAATAGTATGATCATCATGATTATCATTATTCTTCATATTGTTCTTCTTGGTATACGTATACTTTCTCTTAGTCTATGTTTCGTAATATTATTCTTACTGTTCTTAATAGCACTCTTCTTTTTTATTAATAGTATTTAGTTATTCCTAATAGTACTAGCGTTCCTATTATTCTTACTATGATTAATTAACTGGGTTATATTATCCATTCTTCGTATTACTGTCATGTTTATTCGAAATAGTAGTCTCATTATTAGTAGTAGTATTACTAGTGCTATTATTAGCCGTATTATCATTGCCAGCATTACCATCGTTAATATTAGTAATACTAGTAGTAGTGTTAATAATAATATCAGTAATCGTAGTACCGTGGATGTAAAAAATTAACGCGAAACCCATCCGTAACATTGAATTCCGCCATTCAAAGATATGGAACGCAAGCTAGGCATGAACGGCCCCAGGTTGAAAAAAATGTTTCCGTGTTTCGCGTTTATTGATTACATTTTCGCGGGCAGCTGCCGATCTTGCCATGCCTGGAACTCGCGGCCTTTGAATGGCGAAATGCAATGTTATGAATAATTTTCGCGTTTATTGCTTACATCCACGGTAGTACTGCTAATACTATAAGTATTAGCATGATTAGTACTATTATGATGAGAAGTATTGTGAGTATTAATCGTATTATCATTAATAGTGTCATTAGTAGTAGTACTATTAGTAGTATGATTAGTAGTGCTAGTATCAGCGTTATTATTATGAGTACGATTAGCATTAAAATGTTTATTCTGAGTATGAATATTATAGTATTATGCATTGTATTATTAGCATTACTATTAATATTGCGAATCTTATTAGTGTTATGATTATGAATAGTAGTATGTAAATTTAGTATTAATATTAGTAATAGTAGTAATAATAGTAGTAGTACTATCATTGATATTCACATTAATATTACTGTTAGTATTAGGATTAGACAGATTATTAATAGTAGTAGTAATAGTAGCAGTAGTAGTAACGATAATAATGTTAATATTAGTCTTCGCAGTATTACTAATAGTACTATTCGTAGTATTGTTGGCAGTATGATCGTCATCCGTATTAGTATTACTATCAGTAGCAATAGTATTAGTAGTAGTAGTGGTAGCAGCAGTAGTAGTAGCACTATTATATCACTATCAGCATTATTATTAGTTCTAGTATACGTAGATTGTTATTAGTATCATTCTTCTTTTTTATTACTATTATGTTTATGATCATTCGTATTCGTAGTCATTAGTATTATTATTCGTATTCGCATCACTAGTATTAATATTAGTCACGCTATTGAATAATGATAGTATTACTACCATTAATATAAAAATTAGTATCATCAGCATTAATACGATTAACAATAAATTAAACATATTGCTTTTATTATTCTTAGAACTATGATTATTATTCCTCCTCCTCCTCATCCTCCTCATCCTCCTCCTCCTCCTCCTCCTCGCCTCCTCCTCTTCCTCTTCCTCCTCCTCCTCTTCCTCCACCTCCTCCTCCTTCTCCTCCTCCTACTCCTCCTTTTCCTCCTCCGCCTCCTCTTCCTCCTCCTCCTCCTCCTGCTCCTCCTCCTCCTCTTCCTCCTCCTCCTCCTCCTCCGCCTCCGCCTCCGCCTCCTCCCCTCCGCCTCTGCCTCCGCCTCCTCCTCCTCCTCCTCCTCCTCCTCCTCCTCCTCCTCCTCCTCCTCCTCCTCCTCCTCCTCCTCAAGCACATGTGGCTCGAGGCTCATCCGTAGCTTTTGGCTTAGCGATGGACCTCCAGCCGCGTCCAGTGCCTTCTCGAGGCGCTTGAGGGGCTCCGAGTTCTGCCGCAGGTGGGTTGCAGCAGCTGTCGGATGGCGAGACTGGACGACTTGGTGAGTCCGGCTACGATTGCGGTGCACGGTGACAGCCCTTTCCATCTGCTCCTGGTGTGCTTCATGTTCTCCCAGGCAGGTGGTCAAGTCCTCGCCGGTGCTGGCCTGGGCACGTACCGATCGGTGTCATTCATGGCCGTGTTGGTAGGTCCTCAATCCAGCATTGTTTATATGGTATCGCATTTTGCTTGGGGTGGTATGTTGTTCTTTATTGCGCTCGAGGGATACCCTAAGGGTCTGTAGCGCGTATTGGCAGCAATACACTTTCAGGTTATTTTTGTTAGGGGGTGGCTTTTGTTCCTTATTGCGCTCGAGGGATACCCTATGGGTCTGTAGCGCGTAGTGGCAGCAATACACTTCCATGTTATTTCAATTTCCTCGTTTCTTTGTTGGTTGTTTGCTTTTCACTCGCTTGAGTCTCGCCGTAATGCCAATGCACTAGCTTCGGTGATTGCCACAGCAGTACGGTTTTGTATGGGTGCCATTTGTTTTGTCGCATGCGACGGGCGGGTGGCTATTTCCGCTGGGCTGATATTCGTGGGGCGCGGTGGGCGTGCGGTGCTGGGCGTGTTTGGCTTAATAATACCGTACTGTGTTGGGTACATACGGCGGTCAACCTCTACAGTCGGCGTCAATTTCGTTTCCTCGGGTGTCATATTGGCGGGCAGGCGCGAGGGCCTCAAGGTGTTCGTGTGAGTCGGGCAGGCAACCTTCTCTCTTTCTTTGATTTGTATGACTACGTCATGGATCCCATTCCCATTCCCATTCCTCCTCCTCCTCCTCCTCCTCCTCCTCCTCCTCCTCCTCCTCCTCCGCCTCCTCCTCCTCCTCCTCCTCCTCCTCCTCCCTCCTCCTCCTCCTCTCCTCCTCCTCCCCATCCTCCTCCCCCCCTCCCCCTCCCCTCCCCCTCCGCGTCCGCCTCCCCCCTCCCCTCTCTCCCCCTCCCCCTCCCCCTCCTCCTCCTCCTCCTCCTCCTCCTCCTCCTCCTCCTCCTCCTCCTCCTCCTCCTCCTCCTCCTCCTCCTCCTCCTCCTCCTCCTCCTCATCCTCCTCCTCCTCCTCCTCCTCTCCTCCTCCTCCTCCTCCTCCTCTCCTCCTCCTCCTCCTCCTCCTCCTCCTCCTCCTCCTTCCTCCTCCTCCTCCTCCTCCTCCTCCTCCTCCTCCTCCTCCTCCTCCTCCTCCTCCGCCTCCTCCTCCTCCTCCTCCTTCCTCCTCCTCCTCTCCTCCGCCTTCCTCCTCCTCCTCCGCCTCCTCCTTTTCCTCCTCCTCCTCTTCCCTCCTCTACCTCCTCCTCCTCCTCTCCCTCCTCCTCCTCCTCCTCTCCTCCTCCCTCCCCCTCCTCCTCCTCCTCCTCTCCTCCTCCTCCTCCTCCTCCTCCTCCTCCTCCTCCTCCTCCTCCTCTCCTCCTCCTCCTCCTCCTCCTCCTCCTCTCCTCTCCTCCTCCTCCTCCTCCTCCTCCTCCTCTTCCTCTCCTCCTCCTCCTCCTCCTCCTCCTCCTCCTCCTCCTCCTCCTCCTCCTCCTCCTCCCCTCCTCCTCCTCCTCCTCCTCCTCCTCCTCCTCCTCCACTCCTCCTCCTCACTCTCCTCCTCCTCCTCCTCCTCCTCCTCCTCCTCCTCCTCCTCCTCCTACTCCTACCTGCCTGTTGGGACACTGCAATAGCGGGATCGCCAGCGCTGCGTGCCGCGCTGATTCGTTCTGTGATGGACGAGGACGCGAATTCTCTTTTCTTTGAGCATGCGAAACTGCTCTTGGACTTGACCAAGTTTTACGACTCGGTGTCCTTCGTGCTGCTCAGGCAAGCTGGATTGAATGTTGGCTTCCCCCGTAGTATTCTTCTCTTGGAAGTGGGACTGTGTGCGTCGCCCAGGTTGTTGAAGGAAGGCCAGATGATCTCGGATAAGCTCGTGGTTTCGCGTTCGATTGTTGCATGGTCTGGGTCGTGTGTTCCCTGTTCGACGAGTGGGCCGCCGACCTCGCCGCCATCTCGGGGGGGCAGAGGACGCATGAGAGGCAGATTGCCGCAGGCTATGACTGCCCACCGCTGTGCCCCAGCTGCAATACGAGCCCCGAGACTTTAGCTCACAGGATTTGGATGTGCCCCGCGAGTTGCGGGCAGGATGAGTTTCCAAAACTGATTTTCTGGCTCCCCAGGCCCTCGCGGACCTCGAGGCCCAACCAGCGTTGCGGCTCAGGGGAGCGCCCTCGGAGGACCTCACGGCGCCCATGTCCGTTGAGACTGCTGAAACGGCCCAGGAGGCCCGTCTTGGGGACGGGTGTCTTCTGTTTTTTTGCTCGGGGCCTGGAGGCCCAGTGGCTTTCATCTTCGGAAATGGTTCTGGACGCGAGTTTAGTGCTGCCACCAGGCGTACGCGATGCGGCTCGGCGGTGGTCTTGATGGGTCAGGCTCCCTCGTCGCCACACTCCTGGGTGCCTCAGGGCGGCGCAGGTCAGATTTCGTCGGGCAGAGAGCAGACGGCGCCGAGTGCCGAGATTCAAGCCTTCTGCCTTGCTTTGGCGCACCCGCGCGGACCGTTATACTATGTTACTGACTGCAAGAACGTGATTTCTTATTGGCACGGTGGCCATGCCGTTTCTCTTCGGGAGCCGAACGGTGACCTCTGGGTCCGTGTCGCTCGGGCGTTGCGAAACCGCGGCCCTGGGGATGTCCCGCTTCTGTGGACCCTGCCCCACACTGGCGACAAGCTGCAGTCGGTAACCTCTCAGCTCGAGCACTTTATGTGACAGGGCATCGCCAGTGCCGACGTCTTCGCGGGGGGGGCTGCCCAGTGGGCGTGGGAGTGGTGCGTCGTTTGTCCCCCCTCGGACTGACTTGCGGGACACGACGGCGGCACTGGTGAGAAAGCGGGCCAGACGGGCACTCTGGTTGGCTCTCGAGGTCCAGCCTGGGGAAGGGGTCAGAGCTCCGCCAGCGCCCAAGGTCCGTAAGCCCACTACACTCGCCAAGGCGATCAGCGATAGTGTGCACAAGTTTCGTCCTCTCGCTGGTCGCTGGAGGTATGAGCGTTGTAAGGGAATCGCCCCGAGGAGCCAAGTGATTGCTGCTGCTTCGACCCAGTGCCAAATCCCAATTCTGTCACCGCCGCTGGATCCACCAGTGGTGCGGGGTCTGATTTCTGAGTTCGGGGGAGGCTTCGAGGCTATCTCGGGAGAGGCGTGGTGTGGCGCCGTGAAGCGTCACCCCAGCCACCACCTCGCGAGAATGAAAGCCTATGTGCTGCTTTTCTGCCAGAGGCGTGGTTTCTCTGCCACGACTGATGGCCAATGGCTTCAGAATGCGTGTGCCCCCCTTACGAAAAGGGGGAGAGAGAATCCCAAGCGAATTGAACGAGGTCTTCTTCCGCCTTCTCGAGGCCCAGCAGCGGCCTGGCGCGAGGCGGCGGCACTGGATGCAGCAGCGAGAGCCATCCCGCCACCTCCTCGGGAAGGAACTGAGGGTTGGTGCGGTGCCCCCTTGAAGGAGGGCTCTGCGATCGATGAGTATGTGGTTTGCTCCTCCAGCCGCCCCTCTGGAGAGCCCGCCGACTTGATACTGGTGCCCGACGACCTTGCCCGCGCCCCACCTGCGGGCGAGGACGCGGCCGCTGTCTTTGCCACTGCCGCTGCCAGAGCAGGTAAGGGCTCGCGTGAGAGTGTCGCCGCTCGGCTCAGGGCTCAGGGTCAGGGACATACAGGGCTCGCTGGTGCTCGCGTTGTGCAGGAGTCCGACGAGTGGCCACCGGGGCCAGGCGTGCGAGGCAAGTCCGAGTCCGCCGCCGAAGGAACCGTCGAGCCTCGAGCCGTCTTCGGACCCTGGCTGGGCCGGCTCAGCCTGCGGGAGAAGGAGCAGCAGCAGGAGGAGGAGGCGAAGGGGGAGGGAGGCGCAAGGCCCGCGCGGCTGCAGGGGCGGCCCGGCAGGGGGCGGGGGGAGGAGAGGGGAGGGGCGGGGCGGACGGGGGCGTTGGCAGTCAGGTCGGAGGTGGTAGTGGTCGTGGTCGTGGCGCTGTCGTGCGGTCGTGGTCGCGGTGCTTGCTGGCGGTGGTCGCGGTGGTCGTCGTGCTGGCGCTGGTCGTGGTCGTGGCGCTGGTGGTCGCGGCGTTTGCCGTCCTTAGGGTCGTCGCCGTGGTGCTGGTAGTAGCGGTTGTGCTGGTGGTGGTTGTGGTCGCGGCTTCACTGGCCGATGGCGCCGAGCACCATCTCGGCATTGCCGCGCAGGAGGTGGCGGGACAGCTGTCGCCACACTCTGGCGAGCACCTCGCCCCGCTCTGCCTCGCCGAGGTTCTGTCCGCAAGCCCGGATGAACTCTGCGGCTTCGTCTGACGGGCGGCCCAATGTCTCGAAGACGAGTGGGGCGAGGTCTCCCCCACTCAGGGGGTATTTGTCCCGCTTTTCCCGCACCATGGCCGCTGCGGCGGCGCCATCGTTGTTGGAGCGCGCTTGCCTGCGAGGGGCGTACTCAGAGTATTCGCAGGTGGTGCTCCAATCAAAGAAGACGGGCCGGCCCGTGCTGGGATCTGTCGTGCCGGTTGACGCGGTCCCACGCAGGGACAAGCTGCTCTGTGGTCGCGGCGAAGCCTGTGAGGCTGGTGTGCAGCTTGGCATGCCAGTCCCGCATGCGGTCGTGGCGGGCAGTGCGGGACTGACCGACTCCACAGCATCTCGCGTGCCACCCTCGCCGGTCCAGTGGGGCGCCGCAGATTGTGCCGTCCTGGCGGCGGCGCTGGCACACGGCGCCTTGCGGGCAGACATCACACCAGAGGCGCAGCTTCACAGAGGTGATGAAGTGCCTGTCGGGCATGTTGGGGTCACCTTCCTCGCTGGGCAGGACGAAACTGCCAGCTCCTGTCCCGCCAGCGCCGCGGAGTGCCAGGCGGTCGTCCTCCCCGAACTCCCGGAGGAGTTTTGCTCTGGTGGCCGCAGAGCGCGCCTTGCCCCACGTGCCTTGCAACTTGGGCGTGGGCTCCTGGAAGCACCCCAACCAATCGAAGTCGCTGCTGATGGCCTCCTGGGCCCGGAGGCCAGCGTCGGCTTCCATGAGCGCTTGGTGCGTCAGGGGGCATTGTGCCCGGATGTCTTCCCAGCTCTGGAAACCGGCGGCGCGGGCCACTTCCTTCATGGTGAGAGCCCAGCTTGCCGCATACGCTGCGGAGGAGGTGGTCCGCGCGGAAGGCAAGGAGATACCGCCGTCGCGCGCGCTGCTGCGGGTCGAGAGCGGCCCCGATGAGTTCTTCCAGACAGCCGAATATGATTTGATCGAACTGGTCCACCCAGGACAGGTCGCGGCTGGCTTGCAGGTGGTGCGTCACGGCGCCTTGGGCGTAGGTGCGGAGCAACGTGAAGGTGGCCCCAGCTGAGAGGCCCGCTGCACGTAACTCGCGGAGTCGGTAGCCGAACCTGACCGCTTTCGCCACTTCGGCGGCGCCGTCCGTGCCGGCGTGGACTCGGATCCGCTCCTCCGCCTGGTCCAGCCACGGCGCCGCGGTGCCCAGACACTTCAGGTGCGGCACCCGGCGCTCGCTGAGCGTGGGGGGGAGGGCCGCGCGGGCGTCCTTTGTCCAAGCTTGCGTTTTGTCCTGTTGAACCCGTAGTCCGTGCCGGAGAAGCATCTCCGCGACGATCTGGTCAGCGGCCGCAGTGTGCTCTAGGGGGATGCAAACCATCACGTCGTCCAAGTCGCTGAAGACCTTGCAAGCGGCCGAGAGCGTCTGCAGCGCGGCGTGGATCTCGTCCAGGGCGCCAGCGATGGCGATGGCGAACAAGGCAGGGGACAAGGGGCAACCTTGGTCGACTCCGCTCGTCGCCCTGCCCCGAGCGGCGTCTTCGGTGTCGTTCCAGAACAGGTGCGTCGCGGTCCTGCCCAGCCAAGCGGCCGCCGTCGGGCCGAGGTCCGGTGCTTTCGCCGCCACGCTGTCCAGAGCTTGCTGCCGGGGCACACTGTTGAAGGCGTTCTTCGCGTCGAAGGCCAGGATCACTCCTCGCGGGCTTGCCTCCGTGAGGGCAGCGATCGTCTTGTGGACTCATTCACAGTCTGCTGGCCGGCCAACAGCATATTGGAACCGGCCACACCCCGCTTTGACGCTGTCCCCGAACACCGCGCAGGCCGCCCGCCCCGCCAAGCGCCGCAGCACGCCGCCACAAGCGATTGGGCGGATGCCTCCATTCGGTTTGCGAAGAGCCACGAGCCGTGCCCCGAGGTTCGCTGCCATGGTTCCTGGGCTGAGCTGCCCGTAGAGGAACAGGACCACGACTCTGGCGCAAGCTTCCAGGGCAGGTGTGTCACACAGCAGGGTACGCCAGTGTTCAAAGCGGGAGCCGTTAGGTCCAGGACCGGACCGGCGGGGAGCGCGACGGACGTGGTCTTTGACCGCGGTGAGCAATTCTTTCTGCAAGCCCTCGTCAAGTGGCTGCGGCGCTGGACCGTTCCAGGTTGCGGGGGCCCCCGTCGGGAAAAGGCTCTCCAGAAAGGCGCAGACGCCGCTGCCCTGGGCTGGCGTCGTCGGGCGGGCGACGGCCGTCATCGCCTTGCTGACCAGACCCTCCTTCACCAGCGTCTCTGCCTGCTGGGCGGCTCGCTCTGGCGTGGGCCGCCGGCCGCTGCGCCCAGGCGGGCGCGTGCCCGGGGCGTGGGCCGCCCGCCAGAGAGCGGCCCAGTCCCCCCCCTCAGCCAGCCTCAGTCTGCTGATCAACGCCTGGCTGAGACCCCGCCCTTTCGTCGCCTTGCCGCCGCGCTGTTCCGGGTCCCTGTGGAGCATGAGGCGGTCGAAGAAAGTGAAGAGCTTCTCGGCGCGGTGCTGCGTGGTGGCGTCGCCGGCGCCGCAAGCGTTGAGCAATGTCTGTGCTATTCGGCCGCGCAGCGCCGCCAAGGCCCGCGCCATCTCGTCCGGCACCTTTACCACCGTGGGCACATCCTGGGCAAGGCTGTCGTACGACACGGAGTCCCACCAGGACAGATTAGACAAGTCGTCTGCCCCCTGCTCCTCCTCCTCCTCCTCCTCCTCCTCCTCCTCCTCCTCCTCCTCCTCCTCCTCCTCCTCCTCCTCCTCCTCCTCCTCCTCCTCCTCCTCCTCCTCCTCCTCCTCGGCTGGCGCTTGGGGGTCCTCAGCCCTTTCTGTCAGTTTGGGCTTGTTTGTTGCGAGTTTCTCGGTCCGACTGCTGTGCTGACGCGCTTGTGTGTAGGCCTGTGCGAAGAAAACCATGGCGTCGCGCTGCGACGTGGCACCCCTATGCGTTCATCCATCATTGCCCGCTTGCTCATCGTGAACTGCCTTCACCTCGCTTTCACATTTCACATTTCGCTTATACACAGCCGTCCACGGGTCCGCGCGCCGGTCGCCCGGCGCCCGGCCCCGCGGCCGCTGCGACTCAGGACTGCCACAGGGGCGCAGGTCTGAGCCATCCAGCCGACGGAGGCAAGGCGGTGGTCTCTCACACCCCTTCCTCCCCCGGCTGGTGCGTGACGAGTGGCGCGGGGGGTCCAACGTTCCCCCCCCGCCCGCAGAACGCAGGCGGCGGACGACGTCGACGGGGGGCAGGCAAGTCAGACATGCAAGAGAAAGGAGCGCAAGCAACAATTGAAGGGGCCATTGAGGTGTCAAGACACGCTATGGGAAGCAATAAGACAGACGAGCAAGGGAGGCGGGAGCAGCAGGGAGACGGACGGGGAAACACAATCGTGAGATCAGATCAATCAACAGGAAGCGACACTTACCTAGACCAGCGGAGAGAGAGAGAGAGAGAGAGACCGAGAGAGCAAGAGACAGGGAGACAGAGAGAGGGCAAGATCGCAAGACCACGGGAGGACGGGCAAGGGGGGACATGGGCAAACAAGCGAAATGAGAGCATTTTGGCGGCCCGCTCCTTCGCGATCCCACTGCTGATACAGCCACCGCGCGTGAAGGCCCCCGGCCCTCTCAGGCCCCCTGGCGACCACGGCGCCCTCCCCGCCAGAGGCGGACAGTGCCCCCCGGACCAGCCACGCGAGGGGGGCAGCGATGGAAGGGCGCGCGGCGCGCCCTAACGCAGCAAGCTAAGAATGGCAGGCGGAGGAGGAGGAGGAGGAGGAGGAAAAGGAGGAGGAGGAGGAGGCCGGCCTGGGGGCCGCGCGCAGGATTGCGCGGCCCACGAAAACAATGTGGCTGGCACGGGCCACAGGTTCCGCGCCCTCACAAAAGAGCAGCTGCAAGAGCAAGTCAGGAGTGACGGACGGCCCAACGCGGCCCTCCCCCACACCTGGCAGTGCCTTGCGCGCCCGGTCTAAGGCCGGACAGCGAACGAGGACATGCCGGAGCGAGACACCGCGCCTGCGGCATGCACGGCACACTGGGATGGTTTCTGGGAGTTCCACCTCGCCTAACACAGGCAGCGGCCATGCCCCCGTCATCCGGGCGACTG
>CAUYUJ010000694.1:40000-110513 GCA_963575745.1 Prorocentrum cordatum
AGAAGGAGAAGGAGAAGGAGAAGGAGAAGGAGAAGGAGAAGGAGAAGGAGAAGGAGAAGGAGAAGGAGAAGGAGAAGGAGAAGGAGAAGGAGAAGGAGGAGAAGGAGAAGGAGAAGGAGAAGGAGAAGGAGAAGGAGAAGGAGAAGGAGAAGGAGAAGGAGAAGGAGAAGGAGAAGGAGAAGGAGGAGAAGGAGAAGGAGAAGGAGAAGGAGAAGGAGATGGAGAAGGAGAAGGACAAGGAGAAGGAGAAGGAGAAGGAGAAGGAGAAGGAGAAGGAGAAGGAGAAGGAGAAGGAGAAGGAGAAGGAGAAGGAGAAGGAGAAGGAGAGAAGGAGAAGGAGAAGGAGAAGGAGAAGGAGAAGGAGAAGGAGAAGGAGAAGGAGAAGGAGAAGGAGAAGGAGAAGGAGAAGGAGAAGGAGAAGGAGAAGGAGAAGGAGAAGGAGAAGGAGAAGGAGAAGGAGAAGGAGAAGGAGAAGGAGAAGAAAGGAAGGAGAAGGAGAAGGAGAAGGAGAAGGAGAAGGAGAAGGAGAAGGAGAAGGAGAAGGAGAAGGAGAAGGAGAAGGAGAAGGAGAAGGAGAAGGAGAGAGGAGAAGGAGAAGGAGAAGGAGAAGGAGAAGGAGAAGGAGAAGGAGATGGAGAAGGAGAAGGAGAAGGAAGGAGAATAAGAAGACAAAAGAAGAAGAAATAGGAAGAAGAAGAAGAAGAAGACGAAATAAGAAGAAAGAGGAAGAAGAATAAGGAGAAGAAGAAGACGAAGAAGAAGACGAAGAAGAAGAAGAGGAAGAAGAAGAACAAGAAGGAGAAGGAGAAGGAGAAGGAGAAGGAGAAGGAGAAGGAGAGGGAGAAGGAGAAGGAGAAGGAGAAGGAGAAGGAGAAGGAGAAGGAGAAGAAGGAGGAGGATAAAGAGAAGAAGGAGAAGGACAAGGAGGGGGGAGAAGAAGAGGAAGAAGAAAAGAAGAAGAAGAAGAAAAAGGAGAAGGAGAAGGAGAAGAGAAGTAGAGAAATAATAAGAACAAAAAGAGGAAGAAGAAGGGGAAGAAGAAAAAGACACAGAAGAAGAAGAAGGAGAGGAAACTAAAAACAACAAAAAACTGGCGACGTATCCGACCCCTGCGCAAGGCGGAACAAAAGTAGCTTGGGAGATTGGACGAAAAGGCGGCGACGTGACAGTGTACAGGCGAGCGGCAGTCGGAAGGTTCGCCGGCTCCCAGTCAACGGAAACACAATGAATAACAAAGAGAACCCGTGTCACTAGGAAGACGCAAGGTCCGAAAGAAGACTGTGGGCAAGGGCCTTGGAACGTCGGCGGGGCAGCAATGACAGAACATCGCCGCCAAGGGACGGCGAGGTCCCGCTCAGGTCTGCGCAGCGCCTCACTCCGCCGGACCCACCAACAGCCTTCGAAAGTGGCACGCTCACCAGCAGCCCCCGAAAGTGGCGACACTTTCGAAGGTCGCAGTCCCCCAGGGATAGGGAGGTCTACCGGGGGTCCGCGCGGTGCCTCACTCCGCGGGACCCACCAGCCGCCCTCGAAAGTGGCGACATCTTCGCAGATCCCAGCCCCCCAGGGACGGCGAAGTCTACCTCAGGTCTGCGCGGTGCTTCGCACAGCTGGATCCACCAGCACCCTTTGAAAGTGGCGACACTTTCGAAGATCGCAAACACCCAGGGACGGCGAGGTCTACCTCAGGTCAGCGCAGTGCCTCAATCCGCTGGACCAACCAGCCGCCCTCGAAGGTGGCGACAGGTTCGCAGATCGCAACCACCCAGGGATGGCGAGATGTACCTCGGGTCCGCGCGGTGCCTCACTCCGCTAGACACACCAGGAGCCCTCGAGAGCCGCGGCAGATTCGCAGATCGTAGCCCGCCAGCGACGGCGAAGAGAGGGCAGGAGGAGGGAGGGAGGAGGCGGAAGGAAGGCCGCGCGAGCAGTGTTTTTTTTTCAAAACGAACGCCCAACCAAGGTAGGTGGGGAAGAAGAACACGCAGAAGAAGAAGAAGAAGAAGCAGAATTAGTAATAGTAATGATAAGAACAATAATAATAAGAATAATAAAAATAATAATAAACAGAATAATAATAATAATAATGATGATAATAAGAATAATAATATTGATAGTAGTTATTACAAATACGAATAATAATAATAATAATAATAATAAGAATCATCATCATCATCATCATCATCATCATCAGCATCATCATCATCATCATCATCATCATCATCATCATCATCATCATCATAAGAATCATAATAATGATAGTAATAATAATAATAATAATAATAAGAAGAAGAAGAAGAATCACCACAATACGAAGAATACTAATGATATTAATACTGATGGTAATAATAATATCAATAGCAATAACAATAACAACAACAACAACGACGACAACAACAACAGCAACAACAACAATAACAACAACAACTGCAACAACAACAACAACAATAATAACAATAATAATAATGATAATAATGATAATAACAATAATAACAATAATAATAATGATGATGATAATAATAATGATGATAACAATACTCAGCATAACAAGACTAACAATAATAATAATGGTAATAGTAATCATAATATTAATAATAACGATGGTAATAATAATAATAAAAAGAAGAAGAACAGCAACAACAATAATAATATTAATGATACTAAGAAGACTAGTAATAATAAAAAATAATTCTTCTCTTATGAGATATACCAAACAATAATAAGAAAAACAAAAACAATAAAACAATAAAGAAACAGAAGAAGAATAAGAAGAAGAAGAAAAAGAAGAAGAAGAAGAGGACTCAGAAGAAGAAGAAGAGCAAGAAGAAGAATAATAAGAAGGGGAATAAGAAGAAGAAGAAGAAGAAGAGCAAGAAGAAGAAGAAGAAGAAGCGGAAGAAGAAGAAGAAGAGGAAGAAGAAGGAGAATAATAAGAAGAGGAACAGGAAGAGAAAGGAGAGAAAGAGGAAGAGGAAGAAGCAGAATAATAAGAGGAAGACAACAACGGGCATGGAGAACCAGACAGAAAGAATAACAAGACTGGTAATAATACTCCTAAATATATATATATATATATATGTTTTTTTAATCAAAAAAGTGTTCAAGTAAAACATACGAGTACTAATAATAATAATACTTATAAAAACAGTACTCAAAATAGTAATAATACAAATAAGAATGATAATACGAATAATAATAATAATGATAATAATAATACTGATAATAATAATAATAAAACTAATAATACTAATACTAATACTAATACGAATACTAATACGAATACTAATACTAATACTAATACTAAAAAATAATAATAAGAAGAATAATAATAATAATCATAGTATTAATAATAATGTTAGTACTACTAATACTATTAATAATATTAATAATAATAAAACTAATAATTAAAATAATAATAATAATAATACAAATTATGAATAATAATATAAATATTAATAATAATGACAATAATAAAAATACTAATAATACTGATAATGATGATGATGATGGTAATAATAGTAATAACATTAATAAAGATAGACAATAATAATAATCAAAATGTTCATCATAATAATAATGATACAAATAATAATGCTGAGAAGAATAATAATAATCATAAGAAAAAAGAAGAAGAACAAGAGAAAGAAGAGGAAGAAGAAGAAGACGAATAAGAAGAAGAAGAAGAAAAAGAAGAAGAAGAAGAAGAGGATTACGGAGAACAAAAAAAACAGAAGAATGTAAATAAGAAAAAGAAGAATAATAAGAAGAAGGAGAGGAAGGAGGAGGATAAGAAGAAGCAGAAGAAGAAGAAGAGAAAGAGAAGAAGAGAACAAGAGAAGAAGAGAATAACAGAAGAAGAGAAAAAGAAGAGAAAGAAGCATAATAAGAGAAAAAGAAGAGGCGAAGAGAAGAAGAAAATAAGAGAGTAAGAGAAAAAAAAATGAGAAGAATAAGAGGGGAGACAAGAAGAGAAGAAGAGAAGAAGAGAAGAAGAGAAGAAGAGAAGAAGAGAAGAAGAGAAGAAGAAGAAGAAAACCTGACACAGAACATGCGCACGCAGATGCGGCCAGCCTCTTCCGAGAAAGAATGCTGCTGCTGATCGGCCTCGGCGGCCTGGGGCCCTGAAGTCTTCAGCGCGCCCGCGTGCTCGTCGTCATGGGCAGGGGCACACCCTGGACCCCTAGAACGAAACTGTTCAAACGCAGCAGAGCTCACCGCCGCCCTCCGCGCAGGCGCCGCGGACGAGTGTATCCAGGAGGCCAAGGGCGCCAGGGCCGATGCCACTCGCGACGGATTAGCTGACTAGCCCTACCTGGCAAGAGGTCTGGGGCGGCGCGCGCCCGGGGAGCAGACGGAATCAGAGCCGGGCGTGGCGAAACACGAGCGGCAGTACCTCGCGTCGACAGCCCGATGGCAGCGCGCCAGACAGGTCGTGTCACCTGGTGGAGGACGGGTTTCTCCAAGAAAAGAGAAGCCCCACTCCCATGGAAGCCACTGCGGCGGGCGGCACAGGAACCTAATCCCGTCGACGCCAGAGAGCACCCACACGTCGGAGCGTCTCCAGACGCTGATCCTACGACGGCTGCGCCTGCCTCTGGGCGCCACGGCCCGCAGGTACAACAGACACCTCTGCCAGGCCCACTTCGACGAGCGAGGCGACCACAGAGCAGCGTGCCCTCGCAGCAGACGCTTGCTCGAACGAGGCGCCCCCATTGAAAGGGTATTGGCACGCATGTGCTGCTAGGCTGGGGGCCTCGTCCGCACTGACCTTGTCTTGCGCAACAGGACCCCCGAGCATCGCGACCACCGACGGACGCCGGATCGAGGAGGTCGCCCACGGACTTCCGCTGGCCCACCTCGGCCCTCAGAGTGCCATCGACGCCAGCCTCATTTCGCCGTGCTCGGCCGCTGGCAGGCCCACAACTGAAATGCTCCGTCCTGGGCGCGTTAGTCGGCGACCCCCCCCCCAGGTGGTTTACCAGTTCAGCGTCGTCCTGCTTCGGGCCTGGGCTCGGGAGGCGCAGAAGCTGCGCTGCGCGGCTCGCTTACAACAGCGCTGCTGCCCGGGCACACTGGCAGGCCGGCTTAAGCCAGTCAAGACGCCCTGGCGGCCAGCCTTCTAGCGGACGTGTCCACGAGACGCTTGCCAAAGACGGGGTTGTCGACGCTGCCCTGGGCCCCTGCGCAAGAGCCCGCGGTGGCCAGACAGCACCACCGCGACCAGGACCGGCAGCCCCACGGCAACGAGCAGCAGGCCCTGCAGGGCCAGGGCAAGCCCTGCTGACTTAGCCTCGTCGGTACCCTTGACACGGACGACGCGAGATCCGCCACCCCTCCCTGCAAGTGGGTTTTCGGGCGGAGGGGGCAGGAGTGGGTCAGAAACTCCAGAACAACGCCGCCCCACTTGCGACGAGAAGCCCCCCCACCCACTCCCCCCCAAGCCCCCCGCAGCAGGGTCGCCGAGCCTCTCAGGGTCTCTGCACGCTGGGTGGCCCCATTCGGGCCCAAGGCCGGGGGCCACAGCTGAGGGCCACCTTTGGGGCGTCGCCACTGGGAGTCGCTGTCGGGGGCCCGCGTCCACAGCCAACGAGGGGGGTCGCAAAGGCGGGCGTCTTCGCTGGCAGCCACCGCTGGGGATCGCCAGCGGCTGCGGCCAGCGAGGGAGTGTAAGACCACCTTGCGGCGTCCATCGCTCCTCTCGAAGCATGGGCAAGGACCGACCGCCCCGGCAGTGTACAGGCCAGCCACGACTTAGAACCCCGATCTGTCATGAAAACGAAATCCTCCAAAAAACCGTACACCCCATGTGTTAGAACAAAACACTTTCGGCCAGGAATGCTCTTACAACCTCTCGTGCAGACCAGAAACGTTGTCAGAATATCATATAGTGGGCCCCTGGGCAAGCCAGGACGCCTCGCCACTGCTTGAGACGCGGCTGGCTGCGGCAGCTGAGCTGTGAGGCGCGACGCGCTGGGGGCCAGGCGGCAGGCGTCTGGCGATCGCCCGGCACGGGACCCGGTGCGCGTGCCGCAGGAGCGCGAAACGCACACAGTTAAACAAAAAAAACATATACACCACACACACACACACACACACACACGCAAAAAAAAACGCCCCCGAAGGGAAGGAGCTCCGCTGGGATCAACCGCGGGGGCTCTCCGCTGGGGGGTCACCGACGCCAGCCCTCGCTGGTCCAGGGAAGTGGCGCCAGAAGCGAAAGAAGGGAGGGAAGGCGGGCGAGGGAGAGGCGTCTCCTTCTCCGATCAGACAAGCTCGATGTGGATCGTGGCGCTGGCGGGGCTCGGAAGGGGCTCTCGAGAAGTTCCCAAGAAGTATGCAGTGAGAGATCGGCTCCCACACCCGTGGGGCGGCGTGAAAGACTGTCCCTGCCCCTCGTCGGCAGAAGTCCCCGCGCGGCGCGCCTGCGCAGTGAGCAGCAGCGCTGATCCGCAGCGGCTGGGGGCCAGGCGCCAGCGCAGATCGCGCCAGCGCGTGGGCCCTCGGGCGCTGCAGGAGCGCGACAGGGAGAAACGAGAAAATGAGTTGCGTGAGTGCCCACTGCCCACTGCCTTGCTCTCCGCTCGCCCTCGCTCGGGCGTCGAAGCCCCGTATATTTTCTTGTGCTTCGTTTTGTTTCCTGATTTTCGCTAGCTGATCCGAGATGCCCAGGAAGAAACGCACACGTCCGAGCGATGCCAGGATGCTTTCTGTAGCGCTGGCGGAAGGCAGCAGCTGCGTTTGAGGGCACGGCTTCCTCCTCCACGGCGGGGTTGTCACCGACGGGGTGTCAGCCTGCAGGGCCCTGCAGCAGGGTTGGCAGAGTCCTCCTCCTCCTCCTCCTCCTCCTCCTCCTCCTCCTCCTCCTCCTCCTCCTCCTCTCCTCCTCCTCCTCCTCCTCCTCCTCCTCCTCCTCCTCCTCCTCCTCCTCCTCCTCCTCCTCCTCCTCCTCCTCCTCCTCCTCCTCCTCCTCCTCCTCCTCCTCCTCCTCCTCCTCCTCCTCCTCCTCCTCCTCCTCCTCCTCCTCCTCCTCCTCCTCCTCCTCCTCCTCCTCCTCCTCTCCTCCTCCCCCCCTCTCCTCCTCTCTCCTCCTCTCTCCTCCTCTCTCCTCTCTCCTCTCTCCTCTTTCCTCCTCCTCCTCCTCCTCCCTCCTCCTCCTCCTCCTCCTCCTCCTCCTCCTCCTCCTCCTCCTCCTCCTCCTCCTCCGCCTCGCCTCCGCCTCCGCCTCCTCCTCCTCCTCCTCCTCCTCCTCCTCCTCCTCCTCCTCCTCCTCCTCCTCCTCCTCCTCCTCCTCCTCCTCCTCCCCTCCTCCTCCTCCTCCTCCCCCCTCCTCCTCCTCCTCCTCCTCCCTCCTCCTCCTCCTCCTCTCCTCCTCCTCCTCCTCCTCCTCCTCCTCCTCCTCCCTCCTCCTCCTCCTCCTCCTCCTCCTCCTCCTCCTCCTCCTCCTCCTCCTCCTCCTCCTCCTCCTCCTCCTCCTCCTCCTCCTCCTCCTCCTCCTCCTCCTCCTCCTCCTCCTCCTCCCTCCTCCTCCTCCTCCTCCTCCTCCTCCTCCTCCTCCTCCTCCTCCTCCTCCTCCTCCTCCTCCTCCTCCTCCTCCTCCTCCTCCTCCTCCTCCCGCTGAGCGGGAGCGGCAACAGCGGGCTGCACGCACCCCGCCGCGGCGACGGCACGCGGAGCGCACAGCCCTCGGGACGGCAACGCGCGGAGCCCTCTTGCAGGCAACGCGCCTCCTGAAGCAACGGGCGCGGAGGAGGAGGAGGAGGAGGAGGAGGAGGAGGAGGAGGAGGAGGCACACGCCAGCATACCAAAACGGCACGCAAGACGACCCCACACCGAGCTCGCTCCGCCGCCTGGCGGGCCCAGAACCTCACGAGCCCGCGCCCGCCCCGCCGCCTCCAACGGCCGCGCCGCCCCCTGCCTTCGGCCCTGCGCCCTGGAACTTCTTCGCGGCTCCCTCCGCGCGCCTCCTGGAGGGATGCTGCCAGGGTCCCCCCGCCTTCCCCTCCTCCCCCTCGCCGCCCGCGGCCATGGCGGACCCAGCGGCTCTGCAGGGGCTGCCTGCAGCGACCCGGTCCACGTCCTTCACGCCACCACGGGCCGGCCCCGTGTTGAAGCCTGCATTCCCCTCCTCCCCCCTGACCCCCCCCATCCCCTCTTATCACTTGCGCTTCGACCACTTTTTTGTTTTTGTGGGTGGCAGCGCCGGCAGCGCCGAACGAAGCAAAAACAGGTTCTGACGCCCAGCGCTACTTGGCGCGCGCGCGGAGCAGCGCGCGCGCGGCAAGGGAGACAGAAAAAGGCGAGAGCCGGGCGACCCCGCCGACGAAGCTGGAGCCGAATGGCGACCCCCCAGAACGCCGACCCCAAACAACGCGAGCGCACCGTCGCACGGCAAGAACGCAGGGGCGCATATTTGAAGGGGCCCTGGGACACACGAATAGACACAAATAACAGGATTCCTAATATTTATGTATATTTTCTGGGCTTTTGTCTTCCTCCGCACTTCCCATATTTTCCTATATTTTCTCGGGGATCGACGATTAATTGTCTTTTCCCCTCCTGAATGATATCGACCCATGCTCTTTTGACCGGACAGCGCGGGCGCGCATGCCGCAACAGCGGTACCTGACGGCGCGTCCGCAGACAGGAAGCCGGTCTTCGGGAAACACTATACGCGTAAATATTCTGAGACACAGATGGTGGCGGCATCGCCTCACCTTGCGGCTGACCGCCACCCCATTCCTCCCTCACCATTGAGAACACACCAACCCACCAGCAAACAAAAAACTGAACCCACACACGCGGAAGAGCAAAGCGTGAACTAACGTTCAGAACGAATCCCTGCGGTTCAATGTACAGGTTCTGCCAGGGGCTCAAGGATCGTTGAGCACAATGTCTTGCTCTGCTTCCCGCGCGTGTTGTTATCATCATACCCTGAGCGCGGCACAGAAACCTGTACAACTAAACGCCTGTGGACAGAGCCTGACATCAAGGTTTGTGATGCTACTTCGTTGTTTTCCTGCTCTCTCTTGTCATCCTTCTCATCACCCTCGTCCTCCTCATCCTCCTCGTTCCCCTTGGCCTCGTCTTCGGTTTCGTTTTGTTGGATCCAGCTTGCGCGATTGCGCTTGCGTGGCAGTCTCCCACTATCCGGCTCGCCGTTGCTGCCTGCCCGTGCCCCTGGCCCCTCGCTGCGACGGCGAAAACTCCCGACTGCGCGTCCCGCGCCTGACTCCAACGTGTTCAGCACGAGCGCGCTCGCCTCATGCCTCGGCGCCCTGCTGTCCGCCACGCTCTGCCGACGATCCACCAGGCTCCGGCGGTCTGCCTCGCGTGTTTCGCTCCGCTGGCGCTTTGTCGGCTCCCTCGTTACTTTGCCCTGGCAGCGCCAGTCATTCCTCGCCCTCGCTCGGACGCTGCGCGCGGCCGCTGCCTGCGCAGGGCAACGGGCAAATACACCTTGGCCCCGAAATCATGATTGAAGGGCTGAGCTGACATTGAAGAGGATGGGGGTGGAGAGGGGGAGGTGGGGACGAGAGGAAGGTGTAAGGGAGCATGTCCTGAGAGATCCTCGTAAGAACGATCCAAGGTTATCAAACCCGATGAGGGGGGCATCAGCCCGAATCAGGCTTGATCAATCAGGCTTGACCAATCAGGCTTGGTCAAAATTAAACCAGATTAGACGGTATTTGGCCGGTTGTCGCCCATGGACATACCAGCGCAAATGCTGAATGCAACCTCACAAAAGTTACATTCTAAAAGGAGGGAAAGGTAGGCGAGGAGAGGGAAAGGAGAGAGTACGGGAAGCATGAATTGCGAAAAGGGTAGAGGAGCGCGGCCGTACAAGCTGAACCTGTGACCTGTACCTTGCCAGGGCCGCTCGACAGGATTGTAAGCCTCCGCCGTAGAACGTTTAGGACAGGTGTTTCATACGAGATATGTCGGGAAAAACAACGGCGGCCTGTAAGCAAACGGATATTTGCGGTCCTCTCCGACAAGCTACCTGTGAGGGTGATGCACGCTGCCCCGCAACGCCACGGGGTGGTCACGAGAAACGCGCTGGGGCACCACTTGCCCATTTCTTCCGAAACGCGTTGCCTGATTTCAACTGCGCATACCATGCTCAGCACGAAGCCTCTGGAATGCTCTCTCTGTCTCACGCACACACACACACGACAGTTCGTGAAGAAGATGCAGAGGCAATGATAGGATACATTTGCCGCCGCTTCTCCAATAATCTCGTAGCTGGACTGACCTGGCACAACGGACGCTATCACGAACAATGCGAAGACGACCTGGCACTACAGAAGCTCACGCATGACGCATGCGCATCAAAGCAAATGCAACAAGGACGTCACACAAATACGGATCACATATTAGCTGCAGAACGCCGAGAAATACGCAGGAAGCGTTGGGCACCAGACCAGTGTAAGCCACGGGGCAAGTTGTCCCGGGATGATGCACATCGGCAAGTCAACACAGTCGATGGCACACAGTAGAAACAAGCAGCAAGGTTGACATTGTCGAAGAACAACTGCTGGGGGTGCGTCGAAGACGACGCCTCGGCCACGCGCGCGACAGAGCACGCATGCATGAGAACCCCACCAGACCTACAAAGGCCCACTCTGTGCACTTCGATAAGGAGGTACACGGCGGGATGTCTTAAATAGAAGAGCCGACAATAAATCCAATGAAGAAAGGACATCTCCCCACACCGCCGTTCAAAGCAATGATGCGCAACATCTATTTGAACACAAGCGGGTC
This sequence comes from Prorocentrum cordatum, assembly GCA_963575745.1. Taxonomy (NCBI): domain Eukaryota; class Dinophyceae; order Prorocentrales; family Prorocentraceae; genus Prorocentrum; species Prorocentrum cordatum. The sequence continues at coordinate 50,762 of CAUYUJ010000694.1, forward strand.
GCTCCCACAGGGCAGCAACACAAAAAAGACTGCCTTACAAAGGAGTCCCTTCACGAGCAATCGAGCAAATACTGTAAGAGACGTCGCCATGCATGCAACCTCCAATCGCAAGAGCCATGCGTTTCCGATGTTCTGTTCCAAAACCAGCTGCCCAAACCACACATCCATCTGCTCGCAACGCAAAGCCCTGCAAAGACCCCAGGCGACCCCCCGTTTACCACTGCAATCACTAACAAAATCAAAAGCACCGAAGGCCGTCATCTGCCCAACCGGCCTCCATAGTGGCCTGGGCAATGCTCTGCCGACACTTCCGAAATACCAAGCAAGCACGCTCACAGTTTGCATGACGTAGAGCTCAATCACCTGTCAAGAATATGTGTTCCCTTTCTGATGCGTCTAGTTGCCCTGTAAGCCCCACTCGGTGTTACAATACGAGGCTGCGCGGCTCCCTCATATATGCCGTCCTTCCTTCTGACCCAATCGCACATCCACACAGACATACCGAGATGCAGACCCACCCCTTTGGACGCCCGAAATGGGACGGAAAAAATGGGCACAATGCCTAACAACGAATGTCGTCCAAAACCAAAACCGACACGGCCCGCTTTTAAGCAGGCGGCTCTCTGTCTTCAAAGAATTACGTCCGCGGCGGCGCGAACAGCGAGCCCTGTTCGAAATGAAAGAGAACCCCTGCCGGGCATCGTACCCTCCGTACCGGTTCGATCGTCCCGAACCCCTGCTACCCCAAAAGGCATGACTGCCACAGACACATCAGCGCACATGTCCGCGCTGACTCTCCCAGACCGCCATGCTGCCGAGAACGGCGCGCGCCTTGCTCTGACGGTGAGACCCGCAGATGGTCCAGCGGCAGCGGCCCACGCTCGAGCAGGCATAGAAACCACAACACATATCACGAACGAGTCTTACAATCAAGAACGGTTGGACAAAACGACAGCGCCAGAAGTGTGCAGAGTAAACGATACTGGCCAGACAACAATCCCAGACGCCAGATACCATCGTTTGATAAGGCCACGGTCTACCTCATAGGATTGCTGTCTGTACGAAGCGTGTGTCTGGCATCGTCCACATGGCACTTGAAGAGAGAACGTATGACTACTCTGGTTGCTCGGTCGGACGTACACTCAACCTGATCGAATCCGCGTCCGTCCCCTCGGGCACCTTGGGCCGTGGTCTAATGCAGCGTGCTGTCATGGCAGGGTTGGTTGCAGATGTCTGAAAGCTACACACGTCCTCCCAAATCGGTTCATGCACCGTCGACCCCATCCCTAGAACGAGAAAGGACCCGTACAGCCGACGACATCTATGCTTTTGGCTCTAACCTTTTTCGGACCAGCATGGCATCTTATGTGACCGAGAGAACCCAAAAACTGCTCCAGATATACCCAAGACCTCCCCAATACCGCCCAAGAAGAAACCAAGAGGAAAGACCCATGAAGGTCTCTTGAAGGGAAGAAAAGGTCTCATCTTGCCACCTGAAGCCCCAGGGATCGCCCAAGGACCAACTCTCTCAAATGGCCAAAGTATTCCCCAAAGCAGGTTCACAAAGGGCCCTGAAAAAACAAAACACCCCCTGGACGAAAAAAACACGACAGACCTATGCGACAAAAACAGGCACGGTAGACCGTCACGAGTGAGTCCTGGAGTCGCCAGAAGACGCACAGAGGGCTGCGTTGACACTGGGATGACAACGATGAAAGGAAACGGCCAGCAAATGCGCCATGGTACCACATTGAAACCACATGGTGATTTAAACAATGTGTAAAATTGTGCTCGACCACCATAACATGCATTGTTTGCTGCATGCGTATGTGTGCTACGCTTGCATGCGTGAAACATCACACGCACATGTATACGCAATTGAAAGACAGAGAAACGAAGAGAGAGAGAGAGAGGATGCGAGGAAAGAGGGTGTGAGAAAGAGAAAGAGAGAGACAATATGAGAGAGAGACAGCGAGAGAGAGAGGGGAGAGAGATAGAGAGACAGACAGAGAGAGGGAGAGGAAAAGAAGACGAGAAACGACAACAAACCTGTAATCACGCAAATAATCCAGCTTTTGGTGGACGGTGTTCCTCCTCATCATCATCTTCCTCCTCCGCCGCCTCGTCCTCGTCATCATCATGGATCGGATTCGCCCCATGCCCCTGTCCGTGTGCACATTCCGCTCGAAGACATACGCAAAATGCGGGACACGCTGTCGGTTCACATGTCGGGAAAATGGCGGCAACCATCGCGAACGGAGAGATCGAGCACGTCAACCGAAGAGCAAAAATAACGCGCGAATGGGGCACCAAATAGCCAACAACTCATCCTGGCGAAAGACCCAACCATATGCAGTTGTGAATACCTCGTTGTGGGCACCGCTCTCGGTGGGGCCACGAAACGTGTGACGGGTGTGCCGAAACCGATGGCGGGGACGCATGAGAACGGCGCCATTGGGGCCTTGCGTGGAGCTCCCCAGGGACCACGAAACGTGTGAGGGCTGTGCCGACATGGGTAGCGAGGACGCATGCGCACGGCGCAGATTTGCTTTGCTATTTCGGAAAAGTTGTATGGGGTCACGAAACGCGTGACAACTGTGTCGGAACAGGCGGCGGAAACGCACGCAAACGACACCAGTGCGGCCTTAGGCGGAGCTCCCATATGGGGCCACGCAACGCGAGACGGGTGCGCAGACACGGGCCGCAGGGACGCATGCGAACGGCTGAATTGCGGTTTTGGATGGAGTCCCCTGTGGGGCCACGAAGAGTGTGAACGGTGTGCCAACATGGGTGGCGGAGACGCATGCGAACGGCACAACTTGGGCCCCAGGCGGGGCTCGCCATGGGGTCAAGGAACGTGCGAGGGTTATGCCGAAACGAGACGGGGACGCATGCGAATGGTACTAGCTCGGCCTGAACTGCAGCTCCTTGTGGGGCCACGAAACGTGTGAGGGGTGCGCACACATGGGTGTCGGGGACGCACGCGAACTGCACCATTATTGGTTTTTGTGGAGCTCCCTATGGGGCCCCGAAACGTGATGGGGTGCGCAGACATAGGCGGCGGGGGCGCATGCGAACGGCACCTTGGGGCATTGGGTGAGCCCCCCCAGGGGGGCACGAAGCGTGCAAGGTGCGTGCACGCGAACGGCACGGAGCTCCTTATGGGACCAAGAAACGTGAGGGGTGTCCCGAAATGGGCAGCGAGGAAGCGCGCACGGCGCCACTTTGCCATGTCGGAAGAGTTCCCGATGGGGCCACGAAACGTGCGAGGGGTGCGTCGACCTGAGCGGCGGAGACGCACGCGCACGGCACCGTTGCGGCCTCAGGTGGAGCTCTCATATGGGGCCACGAAACGCGTGATGGGGTGCGCAGACATGGGCGGCGGAGACGCATGCAAGCGGCAGAATTGGGGCCTCGAATGGAGCTTCCTGTAGGGCCACGAAAAATATGAGGGGCGCGCCGAAATTGGCGGCGGGGACGCATGCGAACGGCAGCACTTGGGCCTCAGATGGGTTTTCGCATGGGGCCACGAAACGCGCGAGGGCAACGTCGACATGGGCGCCTCCGGGCACGGCACCAGTTGAGCCGTAGCTGGAGATCCTCCAGGGATCGTGACCATCTACGCCAACAGAACCCTCAGGCAGATTCGGACCCCTCGAACCCTGCGGCCCCCCCGCGGCCATCCCGGGGGTGAGAAAGCCGCGGCGGAAAAGCGCGATCAGACATGTCGTCATCGTCTGCGGGCCCCCGAATAACCTGAGCTATCCACGACCCTAGGCGCGCGGACTGATGAGCTTTCCAGCGCGTCGCTCGGCGACGCGGCAACCGATGTCACCTGGGTTAAGGGCCTCCCGCTTGCCTCCTTCATGGGGGACCTCGGCTTTTGGGACTCAGCATGGTCATCGAAATTGCCACTGTAAACCTGTCATGCGTTCGCAACGACCAGCCTAGTACCACCAGGTCGTCTGCTGGAAACCACGCAAAGGCACTCGAGAGAACCCAGGCGTGCAACGTCGCTCTCGGGCCCAGCCATCCCGCCCGCCTTGTGGACATACCCCAAATAAAAACACGAGACCATTGCGGCCCCAGTCCGGGCGACTCGGCATCCCAACTCAGGGGGAGGCACATAGCGGGCAGGGTCACCAACGGGCACAAGAATGAGATCAAATGAGGAGCAACAGCGGGCTTGCCAGTTGGACTGCGCCCCCCCCCCCATCTTTACAACGCATTGCGATGCGAATAACAATGCTGCACAGCGCGCGTTCAAAGCGACGGCGGGGGGCCAGCGGCCACTACCAGGGGATGCGCCCCATCATTACATCTAAAATACTTAGCGGGTACCAATAGTTTTTCGGACACAGCTTTGGTAGCAGACCGAGTTCGGACATCTAGATACTTGAGATTGGCGTTTCTGATGATTCCCTTCCGATTGCTGTGCCGAACAGCTCTGTATCTCATCTGCAGCTCGAGATACATCAAGATGGTCATCATTATACCAAAAAATAGCGGAGGACGAATATTTGTCTGACCCAGCTCTGGAAGCAGACCGAGTTCGGAGAGACTGGCGCTTCTGATGATTCCCATTCGATTGCGGTGCCGAACAGCTCTGTGGCTCATCTGCAGGTCGAGTTATGTTAAGACAACGGACAGCACCTGCCAAGATGACACTGAACAGCCGATCCCACCTGAACGCTGCTTGACGATAATATGTACCCGATCGACCTGAGCTTACGATGGCGAGCAGGAATAAGATCGAATATGGGGGAAAATATTCAAGCTCTAACGACCTTTCGAATTTCGAGCAAATGTTTAACTAGGTCACGGAAAAAAACCGCTCAGATTTTTCGGGCCAACTAGCCCCCCAGCGCGCCGCAATTACTCTGTGGCTTCGCCGCTTCGCTCTTAGGAATGCTCTACGAGTCACCGACCTCAGGTCGCCACGTTGTCCGCACGGGCGGGGCGGGGCCCTCGTAGAGCTCTCAACACGCAAATCAGCGCCCAGATCACGAGAAGAGAGCGTTCTCGAATGTCAGCTTGAAAACTAACGATCTGTTGTTTGGGGGGTTTTATACGACGTCGGTTCCGCCAAGTGTTTCATAAAAAATACTGCAGCTACGGAACTGAGGATTTGACAGGCAGACACAGCATAACCCACTGGGAGCCGGCGGTAAACCGTCAACCTTGGCTACCGCCGGGAACTCGTAGAGCTTCCTCGATATACATGAATGGAAAATGCGGGCGCGGCAATCTCGCATTCCGCGCGGGCGACGGCGCGGCTTCCTGGGGCAGGACGTGGAGGAGAGGAAGGAGCGAGGAGGAGAAGAAGATGGAGCAGGCTGAGGAAGAGAAGGAGGAGGGGAGAAAAAAACCGTCGGACGACAAGGAGGAGGAGAAGGAAGAGGAGGATGACGAGCAGGAGGGGAAGGGGTGAGAGGGAGAAGAGGGGCGACGATGATGATGAAGAGGAGGAAGACGAAGAGAAGGAGGAAGAGAAGGAGCAGGAGGAGAAAGAAGAGCAGGAGCAGATGAAAAAGAAAGAGGAGGCAGAGAAGGAGAAGGGAGGGGACGAGGAGCAGGAGTACGAATAGTTGTTTGGTTCCAGCTCTGGTAGCAGACCGATTTCAAACATGTAGATACCTACCGCCGGGAACTCGTGGAGCTTCCTTGCGGCATGCATGAATGGGACGCGGGCGCGGCAATCTCGCACTCCGCGCGCGCGAGGGCGCGTTTTTATGGAGCAGGACGTGGAGGAGAAGGAGCGAGGAGGACAGGGAGAAGGAGGAGGCCGAGGAAGAGAACGAGGAGGAGGAGGAGGACGTAGCAAGAAGAAGATGACAAGCAGGAGGGGGAAGGGTGGAGGGGGAGAAGAGGGACGATGATGATGATGATGATGAAGGGGAGGAGAACGAGGAGGAGGAGTTAGAGAAGGGGGGGGAAGAAAGAGGAGAAGGAGCACATGAAGGAGGAAGAGGAAGAAAAGGAGGAAGAGGAGGAGGAGCAGGAGAAGGAAAAAAGGGGAGAGGAGGCAGAAGAAGAAGGAGAAGGAGGAGGTGGAGGAAGAGGGGAAGTGGGGGGGGAAGAGAAACTTCGAGAAGTGATTCTCAGCTTCTCAGCCAGCCCACAGCGCATGCAGTAGAGAAGCATAGCATCATCTCAACAAAAAATGCAGAGTGTGAATAGTTATTTGGTTCCAGCTCTGGTAGCAGACCGATCTCAGACGTCTAGATACTCAAAAATAACGCGCCTGATGAGATTCCTGCGGTTGCTGTGCCAAATAGCTGTGTAGCTCATCTGCAGCTCGAGTTACATCAGGACGGTCATCATCATGTCTTAAACCAAATTAACAGAGTACGATTAGTTTGTCGGACCCAGCTCTGGTAGCAGAGCGAGTTCGGGCATCTAGATACTTAAGACTAGCGCTTCTGCTGATTATATGTCGATCGTTGTGCCGAACAGCTCTGTAGCTCATCTGCAGCTCGAGTTAAGTCAAGAAAGTCAGCATCATCTCTTGAAAAACAGAGTACAAATAGTTTTTCGGACCCTGCTATGGTAGCAGAGCGAGTTCAGGCATCTGGATACTGGAGACTAGCGATCCTGATATGTTTCTTTCGATTGCTGTGCCGAACAGCTCTGTAGCTCATCTGCAGCTCGAGGTAAGTCCAAAAAAATATCATCATCTCTTTTAAAAAAATAGCAAAGTACGAATATTTGTTCGGACCCAGCTCTGGTAGAAGAGCGAGTTCGGGCATCTAGATACTTGAGACTAGCATATGATGATTATATTCGATTGCTGTGCCGAACAGCTCTGTAGCTCATCTGCAGCTCGAGTTAGGTCGAGAAAACCGACAGCACCTGCCAAGATGACACTCAACAGCCGATCCCGCCTGAGTTCTTTTTGACAGTGATAAGTACCCGATCGACCTGAGCTTAAGATGGCGAGTGGGAATACGATCGAATATGGGGAAATACGAGAGCTCTAACGACCTTTCAAACTGCGAGAAAATGATTTTTAACCAACCCAAAATATTCAAAACTTCCGTCGAGATTTTTTGGGCCAACTAGCCCCCCCGCGCGCCGGAATTACTTCCTAGCTTCGCCGCTTCGCTTTTAGGGAAGCTCTACGAGTCACTAGCACTCCTGATGGTTTTCTTCCGATTGCTGTGCCAAACAGCTCTGCAACCTGTCTACAACCCGAATTACATTTATAAATCACCATCATCTCTAAGCAAATTAACAGGATACGAATAGTTTTTCGGACCCAGCTCTGGTAGCAGAGCGAGTTCGGGCGTCTAGATACTTGGGACTAGCGCTTCTGATGACTCCCTTTCGATTGCTGTGCCGAACAGCTCCGTAGCTCATCTGCAGCTCGAGTTAAGTCAGGAAATCCGACAGAACCTGTCACGATGACACTGAACAGCCGATCCCGCCGGAGTGTTTTTTGACAGCAATACGCACCAGATCGACCTGAGATTAAGATGGCGAGCGGGAATTACATCGAATCTGGGGGGAAAATACGAGAGCTCTAACGACCTTTCAATTTGTAGAATATACATATATATATATACATACATACATACCAAAAAAACAAACAAACAAACAAAAAACTCGAAACTTTTCGGGCCGACTAGCCCCCCAGCGCGCTGGAATCACTCTCTAGCTTCGCCGCTTCGCTCTTAGAGAAGCTCTACGAGTCACTACAGGTGCGAAAAATACCGGTTATCAACGAAAGACCAAATCTCTCACAATCTTCGATAAAACGACGCCAGGTCACCACACTGGGAGCCGGCGGTAACCGTCAACCAGGTTACCGCCGGGACCCTCGTAGGGCTCTTAGCACGCGTGGAACTACTCGGAACACGAGACGAAGCTGTCTTCAGCATCAGCTTAAGAACTAGAATTATATGTTTTTCGGTGTTCGTCCGACGTCGGCCCCGCTAAGTGTTTTGATCGTAATACTGCAGCTACGGACCTGAGAATTTGTCTGGCAGAACCGGCATAACCCACTAGAGGTGCGAAAAATACCGATTCTCAAAACGATTTGTCGCATCTCTCACAATGTTCGCTCAGCCAACCCAAAGTTGATACATTGTCCGCCAGGGCCGGGTGGGCCAACTAACTGCACGCCGGGCTGGATTTCCTCTAGATCATCGATGCCGAAGAGCTCTACGAGGTATTGTCCGCCTGGGCCGGGTGGGCCAACTAGCTCCACCCGGCCAAGGCGCCGGCGGGCAATTCAGAGTAACCACCCTCCGCAGCAGCGAAACTGGAGAGTAATTCAGGCGCGCCGGGGGGCTAGATGGCAAAAAACCGACGGATGCTTTGCATAAGCTGGGTCGTATAAAAATCGATTTTCCGAAATTTGAAAATTCGTTAAGCTCTAATATGTTTTCCTCCATACTCGATCTCTTTCCCGCTCGCCATCGGAATCTCCGTTCGATCGGGCACATAATACAGTCAAAAAGCATGTGGGCGGGATCGGCTGTTCTGCGTCGTCTTGATAGGTGCTGGAGGTGTTCTTAACTGAACCCGAGCTGTAGTAAGGCTACAGGGCTGATAGGCACACCTAATCCATCTGAAATCATCAGGCGCGCTACGGTCTGCCAGAAGAACTAGGACTAACAAACTGTTCGTATTCTGCTGTTTTCAGAAATGCTGATGCTTTTCTTATCCTAACCCCAACTGGAGATGAGCTACAGAGCTGTCTGGCACAGTAATCGAAAGAGAACCATCAGAATCGCTAGTCTTAAGTATCTAGATGCCCAAACTCGGTATGTTACCAGAGTTGGGTCCGAAAAACTATCCGTGCTCTGTTGTCTTTTCAGAGATGATGATGGTTTTCTCGCCGTAACTCGAGCTGCAGATGAGCTGCTAAGCTGTTCGGCACAGCAATCGGAAGATAACCACCTGAAATTCTAGTCTCGAGTATCTCGATGCCCGAAATCGCTCTGCTGCCAGAGCTGGGTCCGAAAAACTGTTCGTACTCTGCTAAGTTTAAAGGCTGATCATGCATTTCTCGTCGTAGCTTGAGCTGCAGATGAGCTACAGAGCTGTTCGGCACAGCAATCGAAAGCAAACCATCATGCGCCAGTCTGAAGTATCTGATGTCTGACCTCGCTCTGCTACCAGAGCTGGGTCCGAAACTATTCGTACTCTGCTAATTTTTGCAGAGATGATGATGACTTTCTTGATGTCCCCTCCTCCTTCGCCCCGTCCTTCTCCTTTTCCTTCTTCTTCCTCCCCCCTTCTTCTTCGTCCCTCTACCTCTTTCTCCTCCTCCTGCTCCTTCAGCTCTTCCTCCTTTTCCTCCTCTCCCTCCTCCACTCGCTCCTTCTGCATCATCATCATCGCCCCTCTCCCCCCTGCAACCCTCCCTGCTGCTCGTGATCCTCCTCTTGCTCCTTCTCCTCCCCCCCCTTCTCCTTCTCTTCCTCAGCCTCCTCCATTCCCCTCTCCGCCTGACTCCTTCTTTTCCTCCGTCCTCCTCCATGAAACCGCGCCCTCGCGCGAGCAGAATGCGAGATTGCCGCGCCCGCAACCCACTCATGTATATCGCGAGGAAGCTCAACGAGTTCCCGGCGGCAAGCAAGGTTGACGGTTTACCGCCGGCCCCCAGTGACTCGTAGAGGTTCCCTAAGAGCGAAGCGGCGAAGCCAGAGAGTAATTCCGGCGCGCTGGGGGGCTAGTTGGCAAAAAAATCTCGATGGAAGTTTGGATGTATTTTGGTCGGTTAAAAATCGATGTCGGAATTTGAACATTCGTTAGAGCTCTCGAATTTCCCCATATTCGATCTCATTCCCGCTCGCCATCTTTATCACAGGTCGATCGGGTACATATTATTGCTAAAAAGCATGTGGGCGGGATCGGTTGTTCCGCGTCATCTTGGCAGGTGCTGTCGGTTTCATTAACTTAACTCGAGCTGTGGAAGACCCAAAGAGCTGTTCGGCACAGCAATCGAAAGAGAATCACCATAAGCGCCAGTCTCAAGTAAGTAGATGCCCGAACTCGGTGCGCTACCAGAGGTGGGCCCGAAAAAAGTATTCGCACTCTGCTATTGTTTTGATAGATGATGATGAGCTTCTTCATGTAACTCCGAGCTGCAGACGAGGTAGAGAGCTGTTTGGCACAGAAATCAAAAGGAAACCATCAGGAGCGCTAGTCTCAAGTATCTAGATGCCCGAACTCGGTCTGCAACTAGGGTTGGAACCAAAAACACGAGTCGTACTCTGCATGTTTAAGATGGCGATGATGATTTTCTCATCTTAACTCGAGCTGCAGATGAGCTACAGAGCTGTTCTACACAGAAATCGAAAGGAAATCCTCAGGCGCGCTAGGCTCAAGTATCTAGATGCCCGAACTCGGTCTGATACCTGAGCTGGGTCCGAACAACTTTTTTTCTTCCAGAGATGATGATGACTTTCTCGATGCAACTCGAACTGCAGAAGAGCCGGAGAGCTGTTTGGCACAGCAATCGAGAGGACATCAGCAGGAGCGCTAGTCTCAAGTATCTAGATGCCCGAGCTCGGTCTGCTGCGACAGTTCGAACCAAAGAAATTATTCGCACTCGGACAATATTTAGGAAGAGAAAACACCTTACCAAATTCGAGCTGCAGGCTGCTGCTTCCCCCTTCCCCCCTTTCTCCCTTCTCTTCTTCCTCCTCCTCCTACCCCAAGTCGTTATCCTTCTCCTCGTCCTTCGCCTCCTCCTTCTCCTCCCCCCCCCACTTCCCCTCCTCCTCCGCCTCCTCCTTCTTCTTATCATTATCATTATTCACCTTCGTCCTCCTCTCCCCACATTTCTTCTCCTGCTGCCCCTTCTGCTCTTCCTCTTCCTCCTCCTCCTCCTCAGCCTCCTTCATCTCCTTCTCCTCCTGACTCCTTCTTCTCCTCCATGCCCCCCCCCCCCCCCCCTGAAACCGCACCCTCGCGCGTGCGGAACGCGAGATCGCCGCGCCCGCATCCCGATCGCGTATATCGCAAGGAAGCCCCATGAGCTCCCAGCGGCAACCATGGCTGACGGTTCACCGCCGGCCCCCAGTTGGCCCACCCGGCCCTGGCGGACAACGAATTCACCCGACGTCGGCTTTTCGAAGTTTCTGAGAGATTTGAAAATGACTCGTATATCTCCCCTAAGAAGCTAGAGAGTAATTCCCGCGCGCTGGGGGGCTAGTGACTCGTAGAGCTCCCCCAAGAGCGAAGCGGCGAAGCTAGAGAGTAATTCCGGCGCGCCCGGGGGCTAGTGAATCGTAGAGCTTCCCTAAGAGCGAAGCGGCGAAACTAGAGAGTAATTCCGGCGCGCTGGGGGGCTCCTTCGCGAAAAAATATCGACGGAAGTTTTGCGTAATTCTGGTCGGTTAAAAATCGATTTCCCGAAATTTGAACATGCGTTAGAGCTCTAATATTTTTACCCCAGATTCGATCTTATTCCCGCTCGCCATCTTAATATCAAGTCGATCGGGGACATACTACTGTCAAAAAGCACTCAGGCGGGATCGGTTGTTGAGAGTCATCTTGGCAGGTGCTGTCCGTTTCTATACTTAACTCGAGTTATAGGAAGGCTACAGAGCTGACAGGCACACCTAATATATCTAGAACCATCAGGCGCGCTAATCTGAAGTACATAGATGTCTGAACTCGGTCTGCTACCTGAGCTAGGACCAAGAACCTATTCGTACTCTGCTATTTCTTTTCCAGAGCTGATCATCTTCTAAACTGAACTCGAGCTGCAGATGAGCTACAGAGCTGTTCGGCGCGCAGCAATCAAAAGGATAATACCAGAAGCGCGCGCTAGTCTGAAGTATCTCGATTCCCATACTTGGTCTGCTACCAGAGCTGGTTCTGATAAAATATTCGTACTCTGCAAATTTCTATAATTTGTCTTCACTTCATCTAAGCTGTAGGCTGGCTAAGAAGCTGAGAAGCACTTCTCGACACTTCTCCTCCTCCCCCACTTCCCGTCCTCCTTCGCGTCTCCTTCTTCTTCTGTCTCATCATCCCTCTTGCAGCTCCGCCTGCCCCTTCTGCTCTTCCTCCTTTTCCTTCTCTTCCTCCTTCAGTTGCTCCTTCTCCTCTTTCTTCTCCTCCTCCTCAACCTCCTGCTCGTCATTATCGTCCCTCTTCTCCCTCTCCAGCCTCCCTGCTCCTGCTCTTCATCCTCATCTTGCTTCTTCTCGTTATATTCCTTCTCTTCCTCAGCTTCGTTCTCCTTCTTCTCCTCTACGCCCTCCTGCCCCGAGCTATACGCGCGCACTGAGAATCCGAGGACCGCGGCGTGGAAAACGCACTTTAAAACCGACCTCGAAACTCAAACTGAAAGTTGGCACTACTTTCACTTTGACAGTCGGCGAAACCTGAAATTCATCCGCGGGGGCGCCGGCGCCGCACCGTCTGTTTCGAGTCTCGCGCGCCTGGGCCAGCTCAGTATCTCCAGAGAGGAAACGGAAATTTACATGACAATTTTTAGTTGAACCTCGGCGGGATTCGAGAATAATGCAGGGCCGCGTTACAATCGCTAATCCCATCCCCGGCCACCCGCAATTTGGACACGAAAGGCGGGGGCACTGTCGAAAGCAGTTGCACCATCCTGAACGTTCGGAAAGAGACGGACACCTATATTTTTCCGGTGAGAATGGCGCCATCCAGAACCAAGGCGCTGAATACAATGCTTCTAGCCTCTGTTTCGATGTCGAGCTTCAATAACTTCTTAAATGCAGTACGACAAGATGACAGCATTGCAATAAGACGAAGTTCCAGTTCGAGTGCGGCTTCGACTCCGCCTCTGGCCTCGGCTGCAACCCCCACTCCGGCCCCGGCGCAGGCTCTGCCCAGATCACCATTCACTTTGACTTTAAAGCCCAAAGTCAAGGTTCGAGATCGACTTAACTTTGACTTTGAAAACCCACTTGGAAACCCACTTTCAAAGTAAAAGTCAAAGTCGCCATCGACTTTCACTTTGACTTTCAATCCAAGTTTAAAGCAATTCAAAGTCAAACTCTTTTCAAAAGTTACTTTGAAAGTCAAAGTATTGAAACCCCTTCGCGCCCTTACAGGGCTGGCGCTCGCGGCGGCAGCATTGGGCGGCCATAACAAAGCTGAAGTCGAAGCTCTGGCAACGTCGCCTTTCTACCTCTGCGAGTTTCCCGGCATAGCCAATGCGGCCCGGAGACTTCCTGCCGGAGAGCTCTACGAGGCATGCTTCCAGATAGACTGGGAGCCGGCGGTAAACCGTCAACCAGGCTACCGCCGGGACACTCGTAGAGCTCTAGACACGCAGATCATTCCCAGATAAACCGGAAAGAGCGTTCTCGAATGTCAGCTTGAAAACTCGTAAAATGTGTTTTCTGATGGTTTATATGACGTCGGTTCCCCGTAGTGTTTTGATCGAAATACTGCACCTAGAGCCCTTAGAATGGCACCATCGAACGACTACAGAGAATAAAAATCTGGACTCCCACGATTGTTCAAATATCTCACAGTCTTCGAAAAACCGTCCCCAGGTCATCACATTGTCCGCCTAGGCCGGATGGGCCAACCAGCTGCACCCCGCGCCAGAATTCCTATAGCTCATCGATAACGACGAGCTCTACGAGGTACTGGAAGCCAGCGGTAAGCCGTGAAGCAGGTTACCGCCGGGACCCTCGTAGACCTCTGAAGACACCAAATCAGTCCCAGCAAACCAGCGAACAGCGCTCTCGACTTGTACCTTCAAAACTCGCTATTAACAGAAATACTGCGCCTACAACCCTGAAAATTGCACCACTCAACGCGTCATGATCGACTCCAGAGAATAGGAATCTGGATTCCCAAAACAACTTTTCAAATCTCTCAAAGTCTTCAAAAAACCGACGCCAGGTTGCCACATTGTCCGCCCGGGCCAGGCGGGCCAACTCGGAGCCCGCGGTAAACCGTCAACCAGGTTACCGCCGGGACCCTCGTGGAGCTAGTTATTCCACCAGGCTTTTATTATACTATAGCTACAGACCTTAGAATTTTACAGGCCCACGCGCCATAACCTACTACACGTGCAGTGAGTACTGGAGCTGTGTGGCTCGCTTCCAGCTTTCGTCAAACGTACGAGATCATTATCAGTTCCAAACATGCACCCCGACGACCGACGGTTCCTCCGCGATTTTTTGACAGTAATACTGAAGCTACGCACCTGGAAATTGGACAGACAAGCGCCGCACAACCCACTCCACGTAACAAAAATAGTGGCTCCCAAAATAAATGTTGACATCTCTCACAGTCTTCCGAAAACCGACCTTATGTCGTCACATTGCCCGCCCGGGCCGGGTGGCCCAACTGGGGGCCGGCGGTAAGCCGTCAACCAGGACACCGCCAGGACCCTCGTAGAGCTCTGGGCCAAAATCAGTGCCCAGATAACAAAAGATATCGTTCTTGAATTTCAGCTTCAAAACTGAGAACATGTATTTTCAGGTTTTTCACGACGTCGGTTCCTCCTAACGTTTTGATCGAAATGCTGCACCCACAGCCCTCAGAATTGCACCATTGAACGCGCCATGGTCTGTTGTAGAAAATATAAATATGGATTCCGAAAACGAATTTCGAAATCTCTCCGAATCATCGAAAAACCGACCCCAGGTCATCACATTAGCTGCCCGGGCCGGGTCGGCAAACTAGCTGCACCCGCGCCGGAATTCCTCTAGCTCATCGACTGGGAGCCGGCGTAAGCCGTCAACCAGGTTACCGCCAAGCCTCGTAGAGCTCTTTTCTCGCGCGGCGCTGCTCGGAACACATGAAAGAAGCCTTCTCAAGATCGAGCGGGAAAAAAGGATTTGTTATATGTGCTTTTTTATGAAAAAAAAAGGGGGGGGGGGGAAAAAAAAAAAAAAAAAAAAAAAAAAAAAAAAAAAAAAAAAAAAAAAAAAAAAAAAAAAAAAAAAAAAAAAAAAAAAAAAAAAAAAAAACGGTTTCATCCAAAGTCGGTTCTTCCAAGTGTTTTGATTGTAATACTGCGGCTACTGACCTGAGAATTTCACAGGCAGACGGAGCAGCAGCCACTAAAGGTTCCAAAAATGCATGTTCTCAAAACGAATTGTAAAATCTCTCAGAATATTCGAACTCGCTGGCGTCTAAAACTCGGATAGCGGAGGCAACTGGGCGGCAGCAGTCGGCGGCGGGCGGCGGACGCTGGCGGTAGCGGCGGGCGGCCATGAGATCGCTCAAATCGACTGGGAGCCGGCGGTAAACCGTCAACCAGGTTTCTTGCGGACTTTGCGGTCGACTGCGCAGGCTTTCCAGCCTAGTCGGAGCAAGAGGCGGGCGCATCGGGAGCAGGCGGAAGCCTCGCCGATCCAAACGATCAGAGGCGTAAGCCAGCTCTTATTTGGAGGATGAGGGGTCAAGCACGCACGCACGACACACACACAGGCAAGGCGTGAGTGAGCACAATCACTTCTTCACATCATCTCCTGTCCGAAATACGCATGTACAACCCGCGGCGAGATCATAATCGCATGCTCAACGGCCGAGATCTCGGCATCTGTCACCGTCGAAGTTGGGTCAATCGAGAACGCCGCACTACACACCTCCGCCCAGATAATATCATGGCTGAGCGGCTGCCTTGAGAGTCTCGATATACGTCCAACATCTATCCAGCACCCGACTCTCACGCCGTCGCAAGAGACGCCACCATCGAATCCAGCTCTGATGGCACAGACGCGAAACACCTGATCTCACTGTGGGGCGTAGGGCCGACACGGGCCGCATGAGTGAGTACATCTGCACGCATGTTCCATTCCCTGTATGTGTGGTCAACAATTTCTCTCCCATGAGAGGCAGGTCTAATGCCGAATTTTTGACACATGTTGTCCATTTGGTTAATCATTCTGTTAATCCTATCTTGATAAGTACGATTTAGCACCCTCCAGACACCCTGAAGCCAAGACACCTCCAGAAGACTGTCCCCAGAGATGTACACCGGGATCCCGAAAGAGTCGAGGTCGCACACAACCTCCTTCATAGTTTGTAACGCAATACGTTTGGCCAGTTTGTCGTTGAAAGCTGGAGCCCCCTCTTGAGCCCCATATGTGCGCAGGTCGTTTCGTGTGATAGTATGCACATCCTGCAGGGCCCCACCTGTTGTACCGTACCCTTTTCTCTTCTTCAAATAACTCAGCATCGTCCGTGTACACATGTGCTCGCAGAACTGAATGTAAGCTGAATCTGTCGGCACCAAAGGACTCCCACCACTTGAGTCCGTAGAATTCACAGAAAGAAAATAGCCAGCATCTCTGGCCAATAGCTTTACCTGAGCTGATATGTCTCCTCTTGAGCTGTGAAGCCTCTTGGAAGCGAAATATCCCCCGCAGGAACTCAGATGCATCAGTCCTGAGTCTGTCCCACAGTGGGCCATATGCAACCGTAGTCATGTGGTGGTCTCGCCAGGTACGCTGCGTCGAAGAAATATCCCCATGAGAATCAGCACGCAAGATAGAAATAAAAATTGCAGCATCCTTGGCGGAGTTCCACACCGTACGGAGAAAGCGCTGCACCAACGTCGCAAATCCGTAGGATCGAAATTGCTCTCTGGCCTCATGGCACCGTCGTCGGTTCCAGTCCGCCATCGTCTCCTCCTCCCTCCTTAGCCGTCGAAACATACGCACAAACACCAGCCCTCGAAAGCATTGAGCATATGTAATGAGGAGGTATCTGCAGTACATGTTTCTAGATATTACAATGCCATACTCTGCACCTTATCCTGATAACGACAAAAAATAATAACGAACAGCAACCGCTCTGTTACGAAAGAAATCCGCCTGTCCGATGAAGCAAGCACGAGCATCTTTGATGCGATACTCTACATCAGGATGTGCAGGCAATATGTAGGTAGAATATATATCATGACCCAATACTTTCAATCTGCACACACGTCGAAGACTAAAGCCCTGATACCCAGAGCATGCAGGAATAATCAAATCCTCACTGGCAGGTATATGTCCATCCCGGTCCACCCTCGCATTCTCCCCACATGTCATGTACAGCAGGCTGCTATCCTTCCACCTCATCCCCCAGTCGTGTAATGGTAGGGTTAGATCGTGAATCATCTGAGCCAGCATGGTTGAGAAGGCAGACACAAGGTAGCAATTGTCCACCCACACAAAGTGGTTCACGACTGTCCGTCGCTCATACTCTCCACAGACACCCTCCAGCACATACCCCACTCCTCGACTGCCCCACTCCCGATAGATTGGTCCCCACATGGCACATATGATAAGATTGAAGAGAAGAGGCCCCTCAGGGCCGCCCGTCCTGATACAGACGTCCCAGTTGATATCGTGAATGGCCATACCCCCGACAACTAACGACCGCGTAGTGCAAACCAGTGGCGCAAGCAACGCACACTGAAGATAAGCAGGAATATTGGCATGGCACATAGCTCTCTTAGCGTTTTGAAGGCTGCAGTGGTCAAACGCTTGTTTGATATCGGCATTTGCAATATGGACCGTTTGATCCTTTCCCCAGATGCCCCCATGTTGAGCAAGAGCCTTGAGGGCCCCCACGATTTCCACAGTCTTACGTCCCTCCTGGAAGCCGTAGATGCCAGAGGTCCCATGAGTCCAGACCGAGAGACAAATTGTTCGACCAAGATCACCACACAAGCAGAGCACCAACGGCTGAAACTGTTTTGCAGACAGAGGTACCGTGCATCTGTCAATGATGTCCAGCTCGGCAGCTTGGGCATGAAGGCAATCAAATTCTGCCTCCAGTCCTGCGGAAACTGCCGTGTCAAACGAAATATCTCATCAAACATCCGAGCTACACTGCGCAAAGTCGCCCACGGCAATGCCGCGAGTAGTTCGCAAGGCAGCCTGTCGGGACCTGCGGCGCGCATGGACTTGAGACGTGACCGCGCCTGGCACACCACCGCCATTGTCAGTCCTTCTGTGCAGTACCCATCACATAGGTTATGTTGTGCATCCTTCCTCAAATCCTCCAACATCTCCACATCCCGTCCTCTGACCTCCTCCGAAGTATATCTCTGTCTGGTGTACGCTCTGATCTCCTCCACCCACTCCTCCCTGTCCTCTGATATCCGTCCCTGCACAATAAGATGCCTGATATTGCGACGTACTTTGCGCCTGCAAGCTGGGGAGGACCACGCGGCCAACGCCGCACGATATGCCCTGCGATGTCTGTTGGCGCGTCTGCGCAAAGTGGGTACGTCCACTGACACAGGCAAAGGCTTCTGTCGGAGAATCTCCTGGCAAGCAGTGAGCTCAGCAGGTCTAACTGGAGGTAGTCCCCGTCCCGCGGTGGCAGTCGTGAATCTGATTTCCTCCTGCCCTGTATAAGCCCGAATAGCAGTCGACACAAGGTCCCCAGGAGAACAAGTAGAGTTGGCATCTCCTAAGACCCGATCGATTTCCTTTCGTGCCATGTTGAGGTCCCCCCAATTCACAATCTTATAACCCACCAGATTCTTCTCACGAGCTGCCGTCGGGATGCTACGTCTGACCAGCTCAACGCCTGGATCACTAAAAGTCCCCTGAAGCAGGCCGCGGTCACTAAGACGACTAGGATTTGTCTTTCCCCCATTACTCATAATCGTTTCAACCGTCAACTTATCAATCACCCACGTCCTGGGAACAAACAATGTAGTCAAGAACCTTCTTACACGTACCCCACCGAGATGTTCCGTAACTCCCCCATGTATGTAGTCGTCGTGGCAAGAGCGAATTGGCAGCCTTCATCCCCAGGCACCCTAAAAAGCAAAGAACACGCTCGCGAAGTTGCCGTCGTACATCCCTCCTCTCCCGTTGTGCACCTCCCTCCTCACAGGTCCTCCTCTCCTCCTTGGTAGCACATCCCACCGCCTCATAGACCTTCCCAGTGCGTGAGCACTGCAGCTGGGTGGATGGAGGTAGCTCGACATTGGCATCGAGCAGCACAGATACAATCGTCCCTTTCCAGCGGCTGCGCAAAGTGAAAATTCCCGGAGAGCTCTCTGAGAGCTAGAAGGTTTTAGATTAGAAGCCGGACGGTGGTGGTGCCCGCCAGGAGCTCCTCCACGGCGGTCCACGTCCGCCGCAGCGCCTCGCCCGAGCCAGCAGCTGGTTCGGGGGCGCTTTCCACGTGTGCCTGCACGCGTGCAGGCACGCGTGGAAGCGTTCCTGGCAGCGCTTCGGAAGCGCTGCAGGGGAGCTCCCCAGAGCTCTCTAGGAAAGATTTCCCCTCCCCGGCGGTCTCTTCGCTCTCCGGGTTTTGGAAGCTAACGAGTGACTGACTCGAGTGTGTCCAAAACCCCACACTGCACATCTACAGCGTTCTCGACGCCGGGGTCGGCAGAGGCAACAAACACAGGGGCACTCCCACTACCGAAGACCACCACACATCATTGTTCGTACTGACACAGTGATTCACGCACACATGTACTACACTCTTTGTTAAATAATAACCCACACTTACCGTCGCAACTCACGCGATTCTCTTGGTTGGGTGTTGGGGTCGGCTACACAGGGCGCGCGCGCCCTAGCCGTGCAGAGTCCCTAGGGTCCCTCACGCCCTCTCAACCTCTTTGGGGTTGGAGGCCCGAGGATCTCAGAGATAATCTGCCGAACACCTTGGAGCAGGCGTTCACAAGCTGTGAGCTCGCTATCTGTAACAGTGGCCCCCAGAGGGAGTAAAGAAGCCTCCTGGAAAACTCGTCGCCAGTGGTTGTCCCCAAATGAGACCTCCACATAGCAACCTAGAGCAGAGCCTTCAACACTCACGCCACCGTCCCATCCTCCACGGATACGTTTGATACAATGTCTCTGTTGTCGCAAATATCTGAAGTCAATCCATCTTCCCGTCCTTCCCCTCCTCGCCTCCCAAGTCAGCTCATCCGCAACACAATTGAACTCTCTGTAGATATGCTTCCACGGATCCGTCCCTACAGTGGCACACCTCATGTCGTAATCCTCAGCAAGTTGATTCATATCATTTTGTAGACCATGCACTCTCCTGCGGTACGAACGATCACGGCATTCCCAGATCCCTCGGGCCCAGTTCACCACACACATACTATCTCCTGTCATTGCAACCGATAATGAGCCCTCCGAGCCTTCCTGCCAGACAGTTTCGTTGTTATACCCGTGGGCAATCCTACGAGCGAGCCTGTCGGAGTCCTCAGGGGAGTCCCACGTATCCACAAGACAAGGAGCACAGGGCGGTGTCCTGAAGATGGGTTCCCATCGAGGCTGTATTTTCGTCACGCACGCAACTACATTCCACCAGTCCGTCGCATTCCACTTGATGCTGAACCAGCGTAAATTACCACTCGCCGCCAGCATAAGACAATGCCAGCTGTCAGTGCTTGCATGCGCTCTCCCTCCCACTCTCCTCGCACCTTCCCTCCTCCTGGCTCCCGTGAACATGGATACAAGTGTGTCCCTCCGTAGTGACCATTCCCCCGCCCTGTGTAACATAGCCTGAAGCGTCTGGCGCCAGGCTCGTGCTCCACGCATGTCAGTGGAGGCGAAGGCCCGCTCATGAAACTGGGCCAGCTCCAACGCAAACTCGAAATTGGCTCGGACCACCTTCTCTAAGAGACTGCAGTGGCCAGCCTGCAAGAATAGCTCGTATGACTTCGGTGTGGTCCTGTCCCTGAACTCCTCCCACGTCTCCTCCTCCCTCTTGTGTCATCCTCGCATACCGTTGAGACACCTCCCCTCCCATACCTTAATCCTCTCCAGCAGTCGTAGGTTGCACGGCCAGCCTATACATCCGCGGTACACCACAGACTGCACACGAGCGGCGTACCTGCGAAACTTCTCCTTGAGTGAGACCGATCTGGAGCGATAAAACTGACTGTCAGCAAAATAGGCCTTCTTCCCTTTCTCAAGTCGATGGTACAAACCGTGGTAACCTTTGATTTCCGAACTGAGCTTCACTCCTAGTACCTCCACCTCCTCCTTCCTCGGCATTACAACAGTCGAGCGCAAGTGCACTGGGAGATCCTCATCTCCAGAAATCGCACAGATGGCTGGCGAGAGCGGGCAGAGCAGCGGCGGATCGCCACAGGTGTACGTCTGGCCAAAAAGTACATATGCCAAAGAATCCTCCTTCCAGTCCATCCCTGCCCGTCTGAGTGTTACCGTCATCATACCGATCATCTGTTGTAGCTGGAGTTGCGACGCAGCACAGAGCGCAACATTGTCCGCCCACAAGAAGTGGTGTACAAGAGCACCGTCCGTCCCCTCCCCTTCCAGTCGGACACCGTATCCTAAGGCATCCCAAGTCTGAATCACAGATCCCCAGATGCCCTCCAAGACAATATTGAAAAGTAGAGGTCCCTCCTTACCTCCCGTTCGGACCGATTTATTGTATCTCACCTCATCGCCGCACACGTTCTGAAACTCAAAGGTAGCAATGTTATCCAGCATGGGCTCCACAATGGCTCTGATGAGGCACACAGTGTACTTAAGGTACAGCATGGCATTGATGATAGTGTGCAGTGTGACATTATCGAACGCCTTGTGTATGTCCAAGACTCACACGTGCAAAGACTCCGCCTTCCCCCACACATTTGCGTATCTAGTAAGAAGTGATAGTGGTGCCGTGACGTTAGTGACCTTCTGATCCTTCTCAAACCCGTATGTGCACAACCGTCGGTTCACAGGAAATGCATCAATGAAAAGCAACACACATGCCATGTACCATTTACTCATCACACTGATCAGGCAAATCCCTCTGGTGTTGGAGAGTCGCGTAGCATCCCGCATCTTCGGCACAAGTTGGATACTGAGCTGCCTCCACGTCTCAGGGCTAGAGGCACCCTGCACGAAAATCCTCTGAAAAGCACGCCGAACAAACAAGAGGCTCCTCCACGGCAACTCACGGATGACCTCAGCAACGATTCCATCGCTACCAGGTGCCGTGCCAGGCTTCAAAGACGCACGAGCCTGCATGAGCATGCCCATCGTGCTGACTCTTCCCTCCACCCCACGGTCGTTGTGTCTGAGCTCCTGAAAGGCCTCCAAAGTCCGTTTTTCCTCCTCCGAGTTCGTGTAAGACGCCGTCGCATACCTCGTGATCTCCGTACTCCACCTAGTCCTGTCCATTGTCAGCACACCCTCACACTCCAGCTCCTTGAGGATACACCGTGAGGTCTTACTGGATCCCTTGTGGTCCTGCAGGAGTTGGTTCCTCCTATGCTGTCTCCTAAGGGTATTCCTCCTACGCAGCAGTTGTTCACGAGTATTCCCAAGGGCCCCACGCCTGATGACAGACTCCACCTCTATGAGCTCCCTGGGCCTCTGAATAGGTTTGCAGTTGGGGCGCGCCTTAGTGTGGTCCACAAGCTTTGCCGTCTCCAAGAGTACCCGTCCGACCTGCTGTAGGTCCGTCCCTACCGTGTCAGATGCAAGCCCCTCAATCGACACATCCGCAAGCACACGAAACATGTTCCTCGCCGTGTCATCCGTCGGCTGCCAGCCAACCATGGACACAGGGCGGGGTGGCAAAGCTGGGCGCCTGATCTCCGTAGTCTTGAGATTTACCCAGACCAGAGCGTGATCACTATAGGCACTGGCTTTTGCACGTATACCTGGCGTAGCTTTGATGGGTTCCACAAACTGGACCTGGCATCTGATTTCCTGGTGAGCTCTTGCCTCATCCGCGCACCAACGTGTAGGGATGAGTATATAGTCAAGCACACGCTGCACATGTGTGGAACAGTACGGTATATGTGTGATACGTCGAGCTCCATATGTGTTCGCCGCACAGATCCCCCAAGTACTCATGAACCTCATAAGCATGTCCCTCCTCTCTGCATGGTAGTTCCCCTCCTCCCTCCTCCCGTCCACCTGCATAAGACCTCCCCCCGTCATTCCCAGCATACCTGGTTCAAGTTCCGTCTGAGCATCCATCCCCACCCATGGTATGACTCCAGCCTGTGTAGTTTGAAGCATAGTAACACTGCACTTTGTAAGTACATCTAAGTATTCCCCCAAGTGGTCCACCTCACGCATCACGCATGGTAGATACACTGATATAACTAGAGCACCCCTGAATTCGACACACGCAAATCGTACCCCACTCCGTCGTGCAATCACATGTGGTGCCCAATCCCGGCACCATGCAACCGCCGCATTGGAGCAGGAGCTATAGTGAATCTCCCATCCACATCTATTAAAAGTATTTGCACTGGTATGCTCACTCTTGCAGGCACACCATTTGAATTGACCTGGCTTCACATGCAGCGACCAGGTTGGGCACTTGACCGTCGGATATTTTCTGCACATTCCAGGTTGCAAAAACGGTCTCTGTCGCAGCCCTACCGCCCCGTTAATGATTAGGGCACCGTAGTGTCTGAAGAAACTGCACCTGGTTAATGTCAGGCTCAACGTGTGTCAAATTGGCGCCATAGAGGTTCCATCCTTTTGTCGGTCCCCAGTCTGCAATCAACGTCTTTTGTGTAGTATCCTCAGCATTCGGCATATACCACATATATGTCATTGGCGGACCCGTCTCACCTCGAAGAATAGCCGTCGCATTGCCCTTGATATCAGAAAATAGTGCTTGAAATCTTCCTACCGCCCGAACATGTTCTATCTTCCATGGCTGGCATTCAACTTGAAATCGCACATTGGGAGGCAATGAAGTGAGTCCCCGCCTGTAGTCATTCTCCCACACACGTTTCGCTTCCCATCGGATCTCAGAGGATGTACCTGGTTTGAAATAGATCCTACCCCTCGTGCACGGCCAATATCTGCCAGTATTCTCCTGAACCGTCCGATCCAAGTCCAGTGCCACCCTTTGTGTAGCATCAATTTGTTTAGAGTCAATAAGACCATTCATCGCCGTCGTCAGTGCCTCCTGTGAAAGAGCCTCCCGCTGACGTATCTCACGGCTCCTCCATCCCTCCCTTGAAACCCATCCCTTGAACTCAACATAACGTGGATTCCAAGCAGGATCGTGCCTGTCCGTACCCGCCTTCGTGGATCCACTTGCTACCGACAGCCCGTCCCCCTGCTTGAGCTTCTGAACTTCATTGGTGAGGTCCTGGATCGCCGACACTGTTTTCGAGACCCTGGAGTCCAGAGATGTTTTCAGACCGTCCATTTCCGTACGAATAGAGTTCCTGAACGATTGCATGTCTGCCGTCATAGTCTGTTGTCCCGTCATGATAGATCGAAACATCTGTTCAATGAGGCCAGCTTCCTGGGCAACCTCATTCGCACCCAATGTTTGTCCCGCACCTCCTCCTTCTCCTTTCCCTCCTCCTTTGACATTACGAGCACGGACAGCTCTAGCAAACGCCCCACCCCCATCATCAATTGTCATGTCCTGGCCCGTCGCATGCAAGCCTGGAGCACCTGAAACTGAAGAACCTGCTGGCATCGCTGGTGCAGCACCTGAAACTGAAGAACCTGCTGCAGCCATCTTCCTTTTGTGGCTGCGTAAGATATTGAAATCGTAACCTTCACCCTGCACGAAGTGGTTACGCAAGATATTGAAATCGTAACCTTCACCCTGCACAAACGGTACTGTTGGTGTGAGCGATGGCACACAAATAACAGCTCTCCTGTCACTTCGAGGTGTCCCGACCTGTCTGGCTAGATAGTCCCAGTCAGCGTGACTGAAGTCGGATACCCAGCACTCCGTCTTTCCAAGAGAGAGGAAAAGAGACAATTACAGCAGTAACAGTAACAATAACAAGTGCAGGCGGCCTAGCACACACAATAACAATAACAAGTGCAGCGGCCTAGCTGACCTCGATCTTGCTGAACCCGAAGAAGACGATGAAGGCAGCGATGGCTGCCGCGCCGCTGCCCGCGGCGACGCGTCCCCCCCCACACGCTAGACGCCTGTGGGATCCAGACGCCTTGATCCAGACGCCTTGAGCCAGAACACAAAACCTGGAGTGCAAACAGAACACACACCGGACAGCTTTCCTGGCGAGCTCTCGGTCGGACGCTCGCGTGAGCCGCTTCTGGAGCTCCGGGGGGCTCCCCTGCAGCGCTTCTGAAGCGCTGACAGGGACGCTTCCACGCGTGCCTGCGCGCGTGCAGGCACGCGTGAACGCTTGCCGGATGCTCTCCCGGACCCGCTGCCGGGCCGGGCAACCCTTTCCGGGGATCGTGGACCGGCGGAGATGGGCTGCTGCTGGGCACCACCGCCGTCCGGCTTCTAATCTAAAACCCTCTAGCTCTCACAGAGCTCTCCGGGAATATGATAGACCACACCGTCTGATATATGCATCAAATTTGGCTCCGACAAGTTTCTGGCATTCCTGAACACCCCAGATGCTATCTCGCATAGAGAGGCCCCTCAGGATCTCATTCGCCTTGAAATTAGCCGACCCCGCCCGATTGAGGTTCCAGCTGCCCAGTCGGATCCCCTTGAACGGTGTACGGCGTCGTCGTCGTCACATCCTCCAGTTGACTTCCGTCTCGATATCACCCTTCGTTTTAGTAAACGCAGATATGAGCTGATGCAATCTGTCGATACCTCCTATGTCGCCTGTGTCGCGGTAAACTCGGCCAGCAGAAGGGGCCTCTGACAGCAAAAGTGGGCACCGTCCATATGGAAGATTTGGGCGGTCCCATTTCACCTCGCACAGCGATGGCCTCGATACCAATATGTGTACACATGCTCCGAGGCGTGCCGCAGAAGCGCCCGACTGCCTTGACATGGTCCCTCTTCCACGCAGAGCACTCGACACTGCCTTTGAGCAGCTCAGGATTGATTTTCTGCTTCCTATTCTCAATAAGGCACTGTGGTGCTGCGATCTGGATTCCTGGAGGAGGCGCGGGACGTCTGGCGGGGGGTACCGTCACAAGGTCGATGCATCGTTTAGCCCGCCATATGATATCCCTGTTCGTCCCTGGCTTCAATTTGATTTTAGCTGATCCGAACATGTATCGACCAGCATTGATCCGCTTTGTACCGTCAAAAGACACATGCACTGGGAGCCCGCGGTAAACGGTCAACCAGGTTACCGCCGGGAGCCTCGTAGAGCTCTTTCCCTTGCGCGGCGCTGCTCGGAACACATGGAAAGAGCTTCATCAATCGCTAGGTTGATAAAAATTAAAAACTCGAGAAATGTTTTTCTGGGTTTTACGCAATGTCGGTTCCTCCTACTCTTTTGATAGAAATAATGCAGCTAGAGCCCTACGAATTGCACCATCGAACGCGCCATGACTCACTGCAGAAAATAAAAATCTGGATTTCCAAAACGAGTTTCAAAATCTCTCACAATCTCTTAAAAAAACGACCCAAGTGTCACACTGGGATCCGGCGGTAAACCGTCAACCAGGTAACCGCCGGTAGCCTCGTAGAGCTCTCTTATCGCGCGGCGCTGCTCAGAGCACGCGAAAAAGCTTTCTCAAGCATGAAGAAAAACTCGAAAATACGTTTTTTCCATTCTGCATCTTCGCTTCGTGGAACTAGCTCGAGTACCAGACCGAGTTGAAACCTCTCGATGCGAGAAAAGAACGCGCCGGGTGATACTGGATCGGTTTATATGCGTCCCAGCTCTGTAGCTCTTCTAAACAGTTAAGTACAGGAAACCGAGAGGACTTGTCAAATAGCTCAAAGGATACAAATAGTTTTGCGGACCTAGCTCGACTATAAGCCCGAGTTCAGACCTCTGGATGCAACACACGAACACACCTGATGATTCCCAATAGGTTTCTAACTATGAGCTCTGTAGCTATCCTAAATCTCGAGTTAAGTACCGGAAACCGTCAACGCGTGTCAGGATGACTCGGAACACAGTCGGTTCCCTCAAGTGTTTTGATAGTAATATTCCATCTACGGACCTGAGCATTTTACTGGCAGACGCGGCATAAGCCACTACACGTGGGAAAAATACCGGCTCTCGAAATGAATTGTCAAATATCTTTCAAATATTAGCAAAACCGACCCAAAGTTGTCACATTGTCTCTTCTGGTCGGGTCGGCCTCTAGCTCATCGATGCCGAAGAGCTCTACGAGGTACCCGGAGAGCGGAGGCACCCTCAGGGACGGGAAATCTTCCCCGCGGAGCTCTGGAGGGCTCTGGAGGCATGGCTGGACGCGTGCCGGAAGGGCCCCCGAACCTGCGGGTCAAATTGGTGGCATCCAAAGCCCGAAGAGCAACTGGGCGCCTGCGGTAAACCGTCAACCAGGTTACCGCCGGGACCCTCGTAGAGCTCTGGAATCACGCAATAGTGCTCAGGCGCCGAGAATAAACTCTAGTAAATACTGGTTTCAAGGATATATGAACAATTTGTTTCTAGTACGACATTATTATGTCGTGATTCATTATATTACACTAAACACCTCAGAATCGAACGCACAAACACGCTATAGTTCAGTACACAGGAGTTGAATGGAATGCTTGCAACTATCTGAAATGCACGAGATGATTATTAATTTTCGGAAACGCACTTTGACGGTCGCGGGTTCCTCCACGTTTTTTTTCATAGTGATATTGCAGCTACGGCCTCAAGAATTTGACAGGCAAGAGCGAGACAACCGCCTCAGGTTACAAATAGTGCTTTCAGAAAACGAATAATCTTCCAAGAACACTCCAGATCATCACATTGTCTGCCCGCGCCTGGTCTGCCAACTGGCGCCGGCGGTGAACCGTCAACCTAGTCACCGCCGGGAACCTCGGCTCCTTACACTAGTCAAAATGCTCAGATTCAAAGTAGAGCTATAAAACAAAGATTTCCCGAAAATCTCTTTTCCATTTTTTCGATGTTCATATGCGCTCGGTTTCCAGAAGTCAACTCTTCATAAAATACATCGGAAGAGTCGGCTGCAGTTAGGAGGAATTTTATATGCCAATGCTCGGCGTGAAAATCTGCTTTCTCAAAATGACCGGTCAAAAATTTTTAAATAGGAAAACGGACCGAAAGTCATCTCTTTGTCCGTTCTGCCGGTCGACCAACTAGCTCCACTCCGCGCCGGAATTCCTCCAGCTGATCGATGCCGAAGAGTTCTGCGAGGTACTAGCTGCGTCTTCAGCTCATTGCCGAAGAGCTCTACGAGATACTTGGTAGCTTCCAAACCCGGAGAGTGAAGAGACCCTCAGGGACCGGGAATCGGCGGTAAACCGTTGACCAGGTTTTTTGAGTTTTAGTCAGGGCGCGGACAGCTGTGACAGCTGAGCCCAAAGACTCCCAAACGGAGCACAGGGTAGCTAGAGAAGGCATCTCTTATCATCACACTGCCGAGCCACTGAGGCATAGGCATCGGAATAGGATGCAGGAACAAGGAAAAAGATGCAGCACGACATGTGAAGTAGCAAAGGTGTAGGAACAGGTTAGAGAAGAAAGAGGCTACCCAAAACGTGTTCCACGGCCATACAGAGCCGTCAATGGAGGCACATCCCTCCACAGAGCGCCCTCCGTCGAAGAATCCACGGAGGCCGTCTAGTTTTTCTTGTACTCGCATATACAATAAGAGAGGTATGAACATAGCTTCGTGCAATACGGTGCACGAGCATCTTATGTAAATAAGAGAGCTGCTCGCCAATGTCCGAAGCACCACCCTGCAATACGGTGCATCCTTATCTTGTCCAACCGACACAGCCCACAGGTTCTCTGGATGTCCGCGTCCCCCCCCCCATCACGGTGCAAAGCCTCACACAAACGGTGCAGATCAGCCTTCTTCATATAGAAATTTGCCCTCACTCGCTGGGTGGCCATTTTATCCCATGCGTGGAAGGCCGCATCCGAATCAGCGTCCTCATCGCACTCTGATTGATTGTCATGCAACTCATCCACCTCCGCCTCCTTGTCGCCTTCGGGCAACAAGGGCGCACTTGGGGCGGGTATAGCGGAAGAAACTGAATCGTGAAAAGAGGACGGAGGTTGGGGAGGATCGCAAGTAGATGGATGGGCCGACTTTGACATAGAAGAGCCAGTTAGAACTGCCTGAGCCTTCGCCCTTGCCCGCCTCCTGTTTCTGCGGTGCCTCTGGCCTTTCCCACGGCCAGCATCCCCCTCAGGACTCGGCGCCCCCTCGGGACTCTCAATTTCCACTCGAAGTTTGTATGCCTTGAGCGCCTCGATCCGAGCGTAAAACTCCTCTTTCGGGAGCCGTTCGAATTCCCGCCAAAGAGCAACTGCGTCGTCATTGGCACGGGCCCAGTCCCTGGCAGCTTGACACTCAGATCGATTGCTCTGCAACTCATCTGAACAGAGCCGGGAAGAAGAAGCACAGTTATCTTTACGCTGGTCGACTTCGCACTCTCCGTGGGATTTCGAGGATGCCAACGGCAGCGCCTCGGGGCCTCCACCTTCCCTTTGCACTCGAGAATAACCCAGAGGAACTGAGTGCAGAGAATAATCCAAAGGAGCTGAGTGCAGAGAATAATCCAAAGGAACTGAGTGCAGCACAGCATCATTTGATTGAGAAGCAAGCGACGCTTCTTCAGCAGCAAGGTTGGGTCCTACATCCTGGGATCCTGAAGCGGCCGCATGGATCTCTGCACAATACGGATTCGCAGCAACTTTGGCAACCTCCGTATCCTTCACCCCCTCCTTCTCCTCAAACGTCCCCTCATTCTGAACACCAGGATCAAAAGAAACAGAGCCCAGTCTCGACTGCAGCCCACCATCTGGAGACTGCACCACATCTGGAGAATACGCAACCGATTGAGACGAGAAAGCTTCTCCACGATCAGTATACTGACCTGCTCCTCCGAGTTCCCCTGAAACGGGCACCTCGTAGAGCTCTTTTCTTGCGCTCCTCGGAATACATAAAGGAGCTTCTAAGCGAGAGCCAGCATTGGCCAGCCAATAGAGAGGATGTGCTAACCTGGGAGTCGTTTTCTTTGAATTGAAACAAAATTTTGAAGTACCTTGTAGAGCTCTTTATCATCAATCTAGAGGAATTCCGGCGGGGGTTGGAACTAGTTGGCCGACGACAATGTGTCAACCTGGGGCCGGTTTTTCGAAGATTATGAGAGATTTTGAAATTTAGTCTGAGAATTAGTATTTTACGCATCTTTAGTGGCTGATGAATCTTGAGCTCCGCAGCTGCAATATTACTATTAAAAAACTTGAAGAACCCATTCTGTATAAAAATTCCAAAACGTGTTTTTCTAGTTTTTGAGCTCACATTCGAGAAAGCTTCCTGGGCGGCAGCACGAAAAAGAGCTCGAGGCTTCTGGCGGTAACCTGACGGTTCACCGCCGGCTCCCACTTTGTTTTCAAAGTCAGATTTTAATTCTCCGTAAGGAGTTATGCCGCCGATCTGATATTAAGACGGCGACCGGGCCCAAAGTCACCACTTTGCCCGGTCGAGCCGGACCAACTAGCTCCATCCCGCGCCAGAATTCCTAGATCATCGATGCGCAAGAAGAAATAGAAAGAGCTCTACGAGTTACTTGGCAGCGTCCCAAAACCCGGAGAGCGACTGGCGCGGGCGGTGAACCGTCAATCTGGTCACCGCTGGGAACCTCGTAGAGATCCTTCCATGGGTGAAAGTGTTGATAGTCGGGAGAGAGAGCTTATGGAGGCATTTCTCGAAAAAATGAGCATTGATTCTTTCATGTCGAGATGAAGTTGGTTCCGCCAAGTGATTTGATAGTAACGGTGCGCCTACAGAGCTCATATTAAGACGGAGAGGCTCTCATATACAGGTGCGAAACATATAGTCCCTCAAAATGAATGGTCAAAGATCTTTCAAATCTTAGCAACACCACCCAAAAGTTGTCACATTGTCTTGTCTGTCCGAGTCGACTAGCTAGCTCCACCCCGCGCCAGGATTCCTCCAGCTCATCGATGCCGAAGAGCTCTACCAGATAAGAAGCTCTGGGACGGGAGGAGGGCGAAGCAGCTATGGGACGGGAACTGGCGCCGGCGGTGAACCGTTCACCTGGTCACTCCCAGGAAGCTCGTGGAGCTCCTTGCGCGCGTAAGAGTGCCCAGAATCGAAGCAGAGGAATTCGTAGTAGATTTCTGAAAATCTTCAATTTTGAATTTTCATGTGAACTGGGCGCCGGCGGTAAACCGTCAACCTTTCTTACCGCCGGGGGACTCGTAGAGCTTCCTGACAATTTATAATGTCGAAAAAAATTGCAGAGAACGAATAGTGTTTGAGCCCAAGCGACGTCAGACCTCTCGATGCAACAGCCAAACGCCCCCCGATGCTTCTGGATTGTCTTCTGCACGAGCTCTGTTGCTCTCCTACAGCCCGAGTTACGTGCGTTAATCGACAGCACCTCTCAAGATGAATCGAACAAAACGAATAGTTTGGCAACCCCAGCTCGAGTATCAGACCGAGTTCAGACCTCTGAATGCGACAGGCGGACGCGTCTGATGTCTCCGATTCGATTTCTCTGATCCCGAGATAAGTGCAGAAAGCCGAGAGCATCTTTCAGGATGACTCGACAATACGAACAGTTTCGCGGACCTAGTTCGGGCAGCAGACGGAGTTCCGAGCTCTGGATTCGACAGGCGGACGCGCCTGATGTCTCCAAATCGATTGCTGTCACCACCAGCACTGTAGCGCCCATACAGCCCGAGTTGAGTGCAGAAAACCGACAGCACCTCTCAAGATGACTCGAAGAATACAAACAGTTTCGCGATTCTGGATCGGGCAGCAGACCGAGTTCAGAGCTCTCAATTCAACAGAAGGACGCGATTGATGATTCTGAATCGGTTTCTGTACGCATCAGCTCTGTAGCTTATAGCTCGCGTTAAGTACAGAAAACCGAGAGCGTGTGTCAAGATGACTCGAGTAATACGAGTAGGTTTGCGGACCTAGCTCGGCCAGCAGATCGAGTTCAGACATCTCGATGCAACAGACGAACGCGCCTGATCATTCTGGATCGATAAGGCGTGCTTACCAGCTCTGTAGCTGTCCTATATCTCGAGTTAAGTCCAATATACCGACAGCGCGTATCAAGATGACTCGAAACGGCCGATCCCGCCGGAGTGCTTTTTGGCAGTAAAAGCTACCCGATCGAGCTGAGATCAAGATGGCGAGCGGGAATAAGATCGAATATCCCGGGGAAAAAATATTAGAGCTCTAACGAATGGTTGAATTTCGAGAGCAAAATTTTCAACCGACCAAAAGTCACCAAAAGATCCGTCGAGATTTATCTTGCCAACAAGCTCTCCAGCGCCCCGGAATTACTCTTAAGCTTCCAGCAACAACTTGCCAATGGAAGCTCTACGAGTTACTGTAGCGCCCATACAGCCCGAGTTGAGTGCAGAAAACCGACAGCACCTCTCAAGATGACTCGAAGAATACGAACAGGTTCGCGATTCTGGATCGGCAGCAGACCGAGTTCAGAGCTCTCAATTCAATAGACACACGCGATTGATGATTCTGAATCGGTTTCTGTACGTATCAGCTCTGTAGCTGTCCTGTAGCTCGAATTAAGTACAGAAAACCGAGAGCGTCTGTCAAAATGACTCGAGTAATACGAATAGGTTTGCGGACCTAGCTCGGCCAGCAGATCGAGTTCAGACATCTGGATGCAACAGACGAACGCGCCTGATCATTCTGGATCGATAAGGTGTGCTTACCAGCTCTGTAGCTGTGCTATATCTCGAGTTAAGTCCAATATACCGACAGCGCGTATCAAGATGACTCGAAACGACCGATCCCGCCGGAGTGCTTTTTGGCAGTAAAAGCTACCCGATCGAGCTGAGATCAAGATGGCGAGCGGGAATAAGATCGAATATCACGGGAAAAAGTATTAGAGCTCTAACGAATGGTTGAATTTCGAGAACAAAATTTTCAACCGACCAAAAGTCACCAAAAGCTCCGTCGAGATTTTTCTTGCCAACTAGCTCTCCAGCGCCCCGGAACTGGCGCCGGCGGTGAACCGTCAACCTGGTCACCGCCGGGAACCTCGTAGAGCTCCTAGCACGCGTAAGAGTGCTCAGCATCAAAAGAGAGGGCTTCTGGAAGCATTTCTCGAAAAAGAGAAAACATGATTTTTTTCATGTCGACATAAAGTTGGTTGCGCCAAGTGTTTTGATAGTAAAAGTGCATCTAGAGAGCTCATATTAAGACAGAAAGGCTCATATTCGTCTGCAGGTGCGAAAAATCTGCTTTCTCAAAATAAATGGTCAAATATCTGTCAAATATTCGCAAAACCACCCAAAAGTTGTCACATTCTCCTTTCTGGTAGCGACCCTGAAGATGACTCGAACAATACGAACAGTTTGGCAAACCTAGCTCGAGAATCAGACCAAGTTCAGGTCTCTGAAGGCGACAGGCGGACGCGTCTGATGTCTCCGAAACGATTCCTGTGATTACGAGCCCTGCAGCCCCCCTACAGCCCGAGTTCAGTGAGGAAAACCGACATAATCTCAGGATGACTCAAACCATACGAATAGTTTCGCGAACCTAGTTCGGGCAGCAGTCCGAGTTCGAGCTCTGGATTCGACAGGCGGGCGGGCCTGATGTCTCCGAATCGATAACTGTGGCTACCAGCACTGTAGCCCCCTACAGCACGAGTTAAGTACAGAAAACCGACAGTACCTCTCAAGATGACTCGAACAATATATAGTTCCGCGATTCTAGGGCGGGCAGCGGACCGAGTTCAGAGAACGAAAAACTCGAAAAATCACGTTTTTCTGTTTTTATACAACCTCGGTTCCTCCAAGTGTTTTGATAGTAATACTGCACCTATGGGCCTGAAAATTTTACTGGCGGACGCGCCATAACCCACTACAGGTGCGAAAAATTTGGTTTCTCAAAATGAATTGTCAAATATCCTTCAATATTTTGCAAAACCACCGAAAAAATATCACTTTGTCCTTTCTGGCCGGGCCAACTAGCTCCACCCCGCGCCGGAATTCCTCTAGCTCATCGATGCCGAAGAGCTCTACGAGGCATTCACCCGATCGAGCTAAGATTGAGATGGCGAGCGGGAATAAGATCGAATATCACGGGAAAAAATACTAGAGCTCTAACGAATGTTCAAATTTCGAGAACAAAATTTTGAACCGACCAAAAGTCAGCAAAAGCTTCGTCGAGATGTTTCTTGCCTGAAGCTTCCAGCTGCTAGCTTAGGGAAGCTCTACGAGTCACTGGGCGCCGGCGGTAAACCGTCAACCTTCCTTACCGCCGGGGGACTCGTAGAGCTTCCTGACAATATATCATGTCGAAAAAAAATACACTGAAAAAAAAGTTTTTCAGCCCAAGCAATTTCAGACCTCTCGGATGCAACAGCCGAACGCAGCCAATGCTTCTCGATTGTCTTCTGTACGAGCTCTGTAGCTCTCCTACAGCCCGAGCTACGTGCGTAAATCGACAGCACCTCTCAAGATGCCTCAAACAATACGAATAGTTTGGCAACAGGCCGACGCGTAGGATGTCTCTGGATCGATTCCTGTGATTACAAGCCCTGCAGCCCCCCTACAGCCCGAATTAAGTGCAGGAAACCGACAGCACCTCTCATGATGACTCGAACAATACGAACAGTTTCGCGGACCTAGCTCGAGCAGCAGACCGAGGCCGGAGCTCTGGAATCGAAAGCCGGACGCACCTGATGTCTTCGAATCGATTCCAGTGATTACCAGCCATGCAGCCCCCCTACAGCCCGAGTTAAGTGCAGGAAACCGACAGCACCTCTCAGGATGACTCGAATAATACGAATAGTTTCGCGATTCCAGATCGGGCAGCAGACCGAGTTCACAGCTCTCGATTGAACAGACAACGGCCATTGATGATTCTGGATCAGATTCTGTGCGTATGAGCTCTGTAGCTGTCCTATAGCTCGAGTTTTGTACAGAAAACCGAGAGCGTCTGTCAAGATGACTCGAATAATACGAATAGGTTCCTAGCTCGGCTAGCAGACCGAGTTCAGACCTCTGGGTTCAACAGGCGAACGCGCCTGATCATTCTGGATGGATTAGCTGTGCTCACCAGCTCTGTAGCTGTCCAAAAACTCGAGTTATCTGGGGAAAACCGTCACCGCGTATCAAGATGACTCGAAACGGCCGATCCCGCCCGTGTGCTTTTTTGCAGTAAAAGGTACCCGATCGAGCTGAAATCAAGATGACGAGCGGGAATAAGATCGAATTTCATAGGAAAAATACTAGAGCTCAAACGAATTGTTGAATTTCGAAAACAAAATTTTCAACCGACCAAAAGTCACCAAAAGGTCCGTCGAGATTTTTCTTGCCAACTAGCTCTCCAACGCGCCGGAATTACTGGGCGCCGGCGGTAAACCGTCAACCTTCCTTACCGCCGGGAACTCGTAGAGCTTCCTAAGCATATATAATGTCGAAAAAAATTGCAGAGAAAAAATAATTTTTCAGCCTAAACAGTTTCAAACCTCTCGATGCAACAGCCAAACGCCACTCATGCTTCTGGATCGTTTTCTGTGCGCACGAGCTCCGTAGCTCTCGGGAGTTACGTGCGAAAATCGACAGCACCTCTGAAGATCACTCGAAAAGTACAAACAGTTTCGCGAATCTAGCTCGAGAATCAGACGAGTTCAGACATCTGAATGCAACAGGCGTGTCTGCGAATCCATTCCTGTGATTACCAGCCTGCAGCCCCCTTACAGCCCGAGTTAAGTGCACAAAAACGACAACACCTCTAAAGATGACTCGAACGCGAATAGCTTCGCGGACCTAGCTCGTGCAGCAAACCGAGTTCAGGGCTCTGAATGTGACAAGTGGACGCGATTGATGTCTTCGAATACATTCCAGTGATTACCAGCACTGCAGCCCCCTTACAGCTCGAGAAAAGTGCAGAAAACGGACAGCACCTCTCAAGATGACTCGAAGAATACGAATAGTTTTGCAAACCTATCTCGGGCAACACGCCGAGTTCCGAGCTCTGGATTCGGCAGGCAAACGCACCTGATGTCTCCGAATCGATCCCTGTGAGTACGAGCCCTGTAGCCCCCCTACAGCCCGCGTCAAATGCAGGAAACTGTCAGCACCTCTCAACGTGATTCGAACAACACGAATAGTTTCGCGAATCTAGCTCGCGCAGCAGAGCGAGTTCAAACCTCTAGATGGAACAGACGAACGCGCCTGATGATTCGCAATCGATTCCTGTGAGAACGAGCTCTGTAGCTGCCCTACAGCTCGAGTTAAGTAAAAAATAGCGACAGCCGTATCAAGATGACTCGAAAGAGCCGATCCCGCCGCGATGCTTTTTGCAGAAATATTTACCCGATCGAACTGAGATCAAGATGGCGAGCGGGAATAAAATCGAATGTGGTCAGAAAAAATACTAGAGCTCAAACGAATACAAAACTGGCGCCGGCGGTAAACCGTCAACCTGGTCACCGCCGGGAACCTCGTAGAGCTCCTTGCACGCGTAAGAATGTTCAGATTGAAAGCAGACTGCTTTTTAGTGCATTTCTAGGAAAACATCATGTTTGCATTTCTCGGTGTCAACTTGACGTCGGTTACTCCAAATGTTTGGATAGTAAAACAGTCTCGAAAGAGCTGAGCTGCTCTCAGAATGAACTTAAGATATTAATGCTTGGAGTAAAAATCTGCTTTCTCAAAATGAATTGTCAAATATCTTTCAAATCTTAGCAAAACCGACCCAAAGCTATCACATCTTCTTTTCTCGCCGGGTCGACCAACTAGCTCCACCCCGCGCCGGAATTCCTCTAGCTCATCGATAACGAAGAGCTCTACGAGGTATGAAGAAAGTTTCTGGAGCAAGAAACGCAACAATCGAAAAATTACGTTTTTCTGTTTTATCCAATGTCGGTTCCTCCAAGTGAACTAATACTAACACTGGCTCTAGAGGGCTGAGCTGCTCAGGCAACGAAGATTACATGCCAATGCATGGCGTAAAAATCTGCTTCCTCAAAATAAATCGTCAAATATCTTTCAAATATTCGCAAAACTACCCAAAAAATATCACTGGGCACCGGCGGTAAACCGTCAACCTTTGTTACCGCCGGGGACTCGTAGAGCTTCCTGACAGTATATAATGTGGAAAAAATCCAGAGAACGACTAGTTTTTCAGCCCAAGCGATTTCGAATAATAGCATAGCTTCGCGGACCTAGTTCGAGCAGCAGACCGAGTTCCGAGCTCTGGGTTCGACAGACGGACGCGCCTGATGTCTCCAAATGGATTTCTGTGACCAGCAGCACTGTAGCCCTCCCCAGCACGAGTTAAGCGCAGAAAACTGAGAGCACTTCTCAAGATAACTCGAAAAATACGAATAGTTTTGCGAACCTAGCTCGGGCAGCAGGCCGAGTTCAGAGCTCTCGTTTGAACAGAGGAACGCGCCTGATGATTACCAATCGATTACTGTTACTATGAATTTTGTAGCTGCTCTACAGCTCGAGTTAAGTACAGAAAACCGAGAGCGTCTGCTACGATGACTCGAATCATACCACTAGGTTTGCGGACCTAGCTCGGCTAGCAGACCGATTTTAGACCTCTGGATTCAACAGGCGAACGCGTCTGATCATTCTGGGTCGATTAGCTGTGCTTACCAGCTCTGTAGCTGTCCTATATCTCGAGTTAATTAAGTTCAGTATACCGACAGCGCGAATCAAGATGACTCGAAACGGCCGATCCCGCCGGAGTGCTTTTTCGCAATAAAAAGCACCCGATCGAGCTAAAAACAAGATGGCGAGCAGGAAAAAGATCGAATATCACGGGAAAAAACAATAGAGCTCAAACGAATTGTTAAATTTCGAGAACAAAATTTTCAACCGACCAAAATTCAGCAAAAGGTCCGTCGAGATTTTTCTTGCCAACTAGCTCTCCAGCGCCCCGGAATTACTCTTAAGCTTCCAGCAATAACTTGCTAAGGGAAGCTCTACGAGTTACTTTGTCCTTTCTCGCCGGGTCGACGAACTAGCTCCACCCCGCGCCGGAATTCCTCTAGCTCATCGATGACGGGGAGCTCTACGAGGTATTTCCAACCGACCAAAAGTCAGCAAAAGGTCCGTCGAGATTTTCCTTGCCAACTAGCTCTCCATCGCGCCGGAATTACTCTTAAGCTTCCAGCAACTAGCTAAGGGAAGCTCTACGAGTTACTGGGCGCCGGCGGTAAACCGTCAACCTTTGTTACCGCCGGGGGACTCGTAGAGCTTCCTGACAACACATAATGTCGAAAAAAAATACACCGAAAAAATAGTTTCAGCCCAAGCAATTTCAGACCTCTCGGATGCAACAGCCGAACGCCCCCGATGCTTCCGGATTCTCTTCTGTACGAGCTCTGTAGCTCGCCTACAGCCCGAGTTGCGTGCGTAAATCGATAGCACCTCTCAAGATGACTCGAACAATACGAATAGTTTGGCAAACCTAGCTCGAGTATCAGACCGAGTTCAGACCTCTCCATGCGACAGGCGGACGCGTCTGATGTCTCTGAAGCGATTCCTGTGATTACCAGCCCTGCAGCCCCCCTACAGCCCGAGTTAAGTGCAGGAAACCGACAGCACCTCTCAGGATGACTGGAACAATACGAATAGTTTCGCGGACATAGTTCGGGCAGTAGACAGAGTTTGGAGCTCTGGATTCGAAAGGCGGACGCGCCTGATGTCTCCGAATCGATTCCAGTGATTACCAGCCCTGCAGCCCCCCTACAGCCCGAGTTAAGTGCAGGAAACCGACAGCACCTCTCAAGATGACTCGAACAATACGAATAGTTTCGCGATTCTAGGTCGGGCAGCAGACGGAGTTCAGAGCTCTGGATTCAACAGATAACGGCCACTGATGATTCTAAATCAGATTCTGTACGTATCAGCTCTGTAGCTAACCTGTAGCTCGAGTTAAGTACAGACAGCCGAGAGCGTCTGTCAAGATGACTCGAATAATACGAATAGGTTTGCGGACCTAGCTCGGCTAGCAGACCGAGTTCAGACCTCTGGATTCAACAGGCGAACGCGCCTGATCATTCTGAATCGATTAGCTGTGTTTACCAGCTCTGTAGCTGTCCTGAAGCTCGAGTTATCTTGAGAAAACCGACAGCACGTATCAAGATGACTCGAAATGGCCGATCCCGCCCGTGTGCTTTTTGGCAGTAAAAAGTACCCGATCGAGCTGAGATCAAGATGGCGAGCGGAAATGAGATCACATATCACGGGAAAAAATACTAGAGCTCTAACGAATGGTTGAATTTCGAAAACAAAATTTTCAACCGACCAAAAGTCAGCAAAAGTTCCGTCGAGATTTTCTTGCCAACTAGCTCTCCAGCGCGCCAGAATTACTGGCGCCGGCGGTGAACCGTCAACCTGGTCACCGCCGGGAACCTCGTAGAGCTCCTTTCACGCGTGGGAGTGCTCAGAGTCGAAAGAGAGAGCTTCT
The DNA here is from genome assembly GCA_963575745.1 of Prorocentrum cordatum. Lineage (NCBI taxonomy): Eukaryota > Dinophyceae > Prorocentrales > Prorocentraceae > Prorocentrum > Prorocentrum cordatum. The sequence continues at coordinate 89,959 of CAUYUJ010000694.1, forward strand.
CGAAGCATTTCTCGAAACAGGGAAAAATGATTTTTTTCGTGTCGACATGAAGATGGTTCCGCCAAGTGTTTTGATAATAAAAGTGCGCCTACAGAGTTCATATTAAGACAGAGAGGCCCTCATATTCGTTTACAGGTGCGAAAAATCTGCTTTCTTAAAATGAATTGTCAAAAATATCTTTCAAAAAATTGCAAAACCACCCAAAAGTTGTCACACTGGGCGCCGGCGGTAAACCGTCAACCTTGGTTACCGCCGGAAGACTCGTAGAGCTTCCTAGCTCGACTTAAGTTGAGAAAACCGACAGCACCTACCAACATTCCAACTCATAATGAATATTTTTTAACTTCTGAATGCGACAGGCGGACGCGTCTGATGTCTGCGAATCGACTCCTGTCATTACCAGCCCTGCAGCCCCCCTACAACCCGAGTTAAATGCAGAAAACCGACAGCACCTCTCAGGATGACTCGAACAATACAATAGTTTCGCAGACTTAATTCGGGCAGCAGACCGAGTTCCGAGCTCTGGATTCGACAGGCGGACGCGCCTGGTGTCTCCATATCGATTCCTGTGACCACCAGCACTCTAGCCCCCCTCAGCGCGAGTTGAGTGAAGTAAACCGAGAGCACTTCTCAAGCTGACTCGACCAATACGAATAGTTTCGCGATTCTAGATCGGGCAGCAGACCGATTTCAGAGCTCTGGATTCGATAGACAAACGCAACTGATGATTCTGAATCGGTGCCTGTAAATATCAGCTCTGTAGCTGTCCTACAGCTCGAGTTAAGTACAGAAAACCGAGAGTTTCTGTCAAGATGACTCTAATAATACGAAAAGATTTGCGGACCTAGCTCGGCTAACAGACTGAGTCCAGACCTCTGGATTTAACAGGCGAGCGCGCCTGATAATTCTGAATCGATTAGATGTGCTTACCAGCTCTGTAGCTGTCCTCAAACTCGAGTTATCTTGAGAAAACCGTCAGCGCGTATCAAGATGACTCAAAACGGCCGATCCCACCACAGTGCTTTTCGATAGTAATATTCACCCGATCGAGCTAAGATCAAGATGGCGAGCGGGAATGAGATCGAATAACACGGGGAAAATTCTAGAGCTCAAACGAATTGTTGAATTTCGAGAACAAAATGTTCAACCGACCCAAAGTCAGCAACAGTTCCGAAGAGATTTTTCTTGCCAACTAGCTCTCCAGCGCGCCGGAATTACTCTTAGGCTTCCAGCAACTAGCTCAGGGAAGCTCTTCGAGTCATTGTCCGCCTCGGCCGGGTGCGCCAACCAGCTCCACCCCGCGCCGGAACTCCTCTAGCTCATCGATGCCGAAGAGCTCAACGAGGTACCCTTAAGCTTCCAGCAATAACTTGCTATGGGTAGCTCTACGAGTTACTTTTAAGCTTCCAGCAATAACTTGCTAAGGGAAGCTCTACGAGATACTAGCTCCACCGAAGAGCTCTACGAGGTACTTGGTAGCTTTCAAACTTGGTAGCTTCTAAAACCCGGAGAGCAAAGAGGACACACACCAGAAAACTGGCGCCGGCGGTGAAGCGTCGACCTCGTCACCACCGGGAACCTCGTAGAGCTCCCAGCATGCGTAATAGTGCTCAACATGAAAAGAGAGGGCTTCTGGAAGCATTTCTCGAAAAAGAGAAAACACGATTTTTTCCATGTTGACATAAGGTTGGTTCCGCCAAGTGTTTTGATAGTAAAAGTGCATCTAGAGAGCTCATATTAAGACGGAGAGGCCCTCATAGTCGTCTAGAGGTGCGAAAAATCTGCTTTCTCAAAATAAATTGTAAAATATCTTTCAAATATTCGCAAAACCACCCAAAAGTCACATTGTCCGCCTCGGCCGGGTCGGCCAACTAGCTCCACCCCGCGCTGGAACTGGGCGCCGGCGGTAAACCGTCAACCTTTGGTACCGCCGGGGGACTCGTAGAGCTCCCTAACAACATATAATGTAGAAAAAATTACACAGAAAAAAAAGTTTTTTAGCCCAAGCAATTTCAAACCTCTCGGATGGAACAGCCGAACGCCCCCGATGCTTCTGGATTCTCTGTACGGGCTCTGTAGCTCTCCTATAGCCCGAGTTACGTGCGAAAACCGACAGCACCTCTCAAGATGACTTGAATAATACGAATAGTTTGGCAAACCTAGCTCGGGTGTCAGACCGAGTTCAGACCTCTGCATGCGACGGGTGGACGCGTCTGATGTCTGCGAATCGACTCCTGTGATTACCAGCCCAACAGCCCCCCTACAGCCCGAGTTAAGTGCAGGAAACCGACAGCACCTGTCAGGATGACTCGAACAATGCAAATATTTTCGCAGACCTAGTTCGGGCAGCAGACAGAGTTCGAAGCTCTGGATTCGAAAGGCGGACGCGCCTGATGTCTCCGAATCGATTCCAGTGATTACCAGCCATGCAGCTGCCCTACAGCCCGAGTTAAGTGCAGAGATCCAACAGCATCTCTCAAGATAACTCTAACAATACGAATAGTATTTGCGATTCTAGATCGGGCAGCAGACCGAGTTCAGATCTCTGGAATCAACAGACAAGGGCCTGATGAGTCTGAATTATATTCTGTACGTATCAGCTCTGTAATGTCTTTTAGCTCGACTTAAGTACAGAAAACCCAGAGCGTCTCTCAATATAACTCGAATAATACGAATAGGTTTGCGAACCTAGCTCGGCTAGCAGACCGAGTTCAGACCTCTAGGTTCAACAGGCGAACGCGCCGGATTATTCTGAATCGATTAGCTGTGCTTACCAGCTCTGCACCTGTCCTGAAGCTCGAGTTATCTTGAGAAAACCGTCACCGCGTGACAAGCTGACCCGAGACAGTGCTTTTTGGCAGTAAAAGGTACCCGGTCGAGCTGAGATCAAGATGGCGAGCGAGAATAAAATCAAATATCACGGGAAAAAATACTAGAGCTCTAACGAATGGATGAATTTCGAGAACCGAATTTTCAACCACCAAAAAGCATCAAAACTGGGCGCCGGCGGTAAACCGTCAACCTTTGTTACCGCCGGGGACTCGTAGAGCTTCCTGACAACATATAATGTCGGAAAAAATACACTGAAAAAATTGTGTTTCAGCTCAGATGCAACAGCCGAACGCCTCTGATGCTTCTGGATTGTCTTCTCCACGAGCTCTGTAGCTCTGCTACAGCCCGAGTTACGTGCGTAAATCGACAGCACCTCTCAGAATGACTCGAAGAATACGAATAGTTTGGCAAACCTAGCTCGAGTATCACACCGAGATCAGACCTCCGCATGCCACAGACGGACGCGGCTGATGTCTCTGAATCGATTCCTGTGATTACCAGCCCTGCCGCCCCGCTACAGCCCGAGTTAAGTGCAGGAAACCGACAGCACCTCTCAAGATGACTCGAACAATACGAATAGTTTTGCGGACCTAGTTCGTGCAGCGGACAGATTTCGGAGCTTTGGATTCGACAGACGGACGCGCCTGATGTCTCCGAATCGATTCCAGTGATTACCAGCCATGCAGCCCCCTTACAACCGAAAGCATCTCTCAAGATAACTCCAAGCATACGAATAGTTTCGCGATTCTAGATTCGGCAGCAGACCGAGTTCAAAGCTCTGGATTCAACAGACAACGGCCACTGATGATTCTGAATCGTATTCTGTACGTATCAGCTCTGGTCCTATAGCTCGAGTTAAGTACAGAAAACTGAGAGCGTCTGTCAAGATGACTCGAATAATACGAATAGATTTTCGGACCTAGCTCGCCTAGCAGACCGATTTCAGATCTCTAGGTTCAACATGCGAACGCGCCTGATTATTCTGAATCCATAAGCTGTGCTGACCAGCTCTGTAGCTGCTGAAGCTCGATTTATCTTCAGAAAACCCTCACCGCGTATCAAGATGACTCGAAACGGCCGATCCCGCCGAAGTGCTTTTTGGCAGTGCAAGGTACCCGATCGAGCTGAGATCAAGATGGCGAGGAGAAATAAGATCGAATATCTTGGGAAAATACTAGAGCTCAAACGAATTGTTGAATTTCGAACAAAAATTTCAACTGACCAAAAGTCATCAAAAGGTCCGTCGAGATTTTTCTTGCCAACTAGGTCTCCAGCGCCCCCGAATTACTCTTGGCTTCCAGCAATAACTTGATAGGGGAAGCTCTACGAGTTACTTGGTAGCGTCCAAAAGCCAGAGAGCAAAGAGAACACACACACACAAACCGGAAAACCTTCCTGGCAAGTCCACGGAAGTACGCGTGAAGCTCTTCTGGGGCTCGGGGGAGCTTCCCCGCAGCGCCGCCGAAGCGCTGCCAACTGGCGCCGGCGGTGAACCGTCAACCTGGTCACCACCGGGAACCTCGCACAGCTCATTTCACGCGTAAGAGTGATCGGAGTCGAAAGAGAGAGCTTCTGGAAGCATTCCTCGAAAAAGAGAAAAATTGATTTTTTTCGTGTCGACATGAAGATGGTTCCTCCAAGTGTTTTGATAGTAACAGTGCATGTAGAGAGCTCATATTGAGACGCTGAGGCCTTCATAAACGTTTACAGGTGCGAAAAATCTGCTTTCTCAAAATAAATGGTCAAATATCTTTCAAAAAATCGCAAAACCACCCAAATGTTATCACATTGTCCGTTCTGGTCGGGTCGACCAACTAGCTCCACCCCGCGCCCGAATTCCTCTAGCTCATCGATGCCGAAGAGCTCTACGAGGTAAAACGCTTCCATGCGTGCCTGCGCGCACGCGGGCCCGCGTGGAAGCTTGCCGGAAGCTTTCCCGGACACGTTGCCGGGTCGAACGAACTGCTGCGAGACTTCTGGACTGGCGGAGATGGGCTGCTGGCGGGCACCACCACCGTCCGGCTTCTAATCTTCAACCCTTTAGCTCTCAGCGAGCTCCCCGGGAACTGGGCGCCGGCGGTAAACCGTCAACCTTGGTTACCGCCGGGAGACTCGTAGAGCTTCCTAGCTCGACTTAAGTTGAGAAAACCGACAACACCTACCAACATTCCGACTCATGAATATTTTTTAACCTCTGAATGCAACAGGCGGACGCGTCTGATGTCTGCGAATCGACTCCTATGATTACCAGCCCTGCAGCCCCCCTACAGCCCGAGTTAGTGCAGAAAACCGACAGCACCTCTCAGGATGACTCGAACAATACAGTAGCGCAGACCTAATTCGGGCAGCAGGCCGAGTCCCGAGCTCTGGATTCGACACGCAGACGCGTCTGATGTCTTCAAATCGATTCCTGTGACCACCAGCACTCTAGCCCCCCTCAGAGCGAGTTGAGTGAAGAAAACCCAGAGCACTTCTCAAGATGACTCGATCAATACGAATAGTTTCGCGATTCTAGATCGGGCAGCAGACCGAGTTCAGAGCTCCGGATCCGAGAGACAAACGCAACGGATGATTCTGAATCAGATTCTGTACGCATCCGCTCTGTAGCTGTCCTGTAGCTAGAGTTCAGTACACAAAACCGAGAGTTTCTGTCCAGATGACTCGAATAATACGAATAGGTTTGCGGACCTAGCTCGGCTAACAGACCGTGTTTAGACCTCTGGAATCAACAGGCGAACGCGCCTAATGATTCTACATCGATTAGCTGTGCTTACCAGCTCTGTAGCTGTCCTAAAGCTCGACTTATGTTCAGAAAACCATCAACGCGTGTCAGAATGACCCGAAACGACCGATCCCGCCACAGTGCTTTTCGATAGTAATATTCACCCGATCGAGCTGAGATCAAGATGGCGAGCGGGAATAAGATCGAATATCACGGGAAAAAATACTAGAGCTCAAACGAATTGTTGAATTTTAAGAACAAAATTTTCAACCGACCAAAAGTCAGCAAAAGTTCCGTCGAGATTGTTCTTGCCAACTAGCTCTCCAGCGCGCCGGAATTACTCTTAAGCTTCCAGCAACTGGGCGCCGGCGGTAAACCGTCAACCTTTCTTACCGCCGGGGGACTCGTAGAGCTTCCTGACAGTATATAATGTGGAACAAAATTCAAGAGAATTTCAGCCCGAGCCAAACCTCTCAAGATAACTGGCAACAAAAACGAACAATTTGGAACCCAGCTCGAGTGTCAAACCGAGTTCTCGATTCCTGTGACCAGCAGCACTGTAGCCCTCCCCCAGCACAAGACAAGTGAAGAAAACCCAGAGCACTTCTCAAGATGACTCGAACAATACGAATAGTTTCGCGAACCTAGCTCGGGCAGCAGGCCGAGATCAGAGCTCTCGATTGAACAGACGAACACGCCTGATCATTTCCAATCGATTTCTGTGACTATGAGCTCTGTGACTGACCTACATCTCGAGTTAAGTACAGAAAACCGAGAGCGTCTGCAACGATAACTCGAATAATACGAATAGTTTTGCAGACCTAGCTCGGCTAGCAGACCGAGTTCAGACCTCTGCGTTCAACAGGCGAACGCGCCTGATCATTCTGAATCGATTACCTGTGCTTACACGCTCTGTAGCTGTCCTCAAGCTCGAGTTATCTTGAGAAAACCGACAGCGCATGACAAGATGACCCGAAGCCGATCCCGCCGGAGTGCTTTTTGGCAGTAAAAGGTACCCGATCGAGCTGAGATCCAGATGGCAAGCGGAAATGAGATCGAATATCACGGGAAAAAATACTACAGCTCAAACGAATTGAGGAATTTCGAGAACAAAATTTTCAACCGACCAAAAGTCACCAAAAGATGTCGAGATTTTTCTTGCCAACTAGCTCTCCAGCACGCCGGAATTACTCTCAAGCTTCCAGCAATAGCTTGCTAGGGGAAGCTCTACGAGTTACTAGCTTAGGGAAGCTCTACGAGCCATGTCCGTCGATTTTTCTTGCCAACTAGCTCTCCAGCGCCCCGGAACTGGGCGCCGGCGGTGAACCGTCAACCTTTCTTACCGCCGGGGGACTCGCAGAGCTTCCTGACAGTATATAGCGTGGAAAAAACTCCAAAGGACGACAAGTTTTCCAGCCCAAGCGATTTCACACCTCTCAAGATGACTCTAACAAAAACAAACAGTTTCGCAATCCAGTTCGAGTATCAAACCGAGTTCAGACCTCTATTTGCGACAGGCGGGCGCGTCTGATGTCTGCGAATCCACTCATGAGATTCCTTCCCGCCTGCCTGCTTTTTGGCCTTCAAAGTTACCCGATCGAGCTGAGATCAAGATGGCGAGCGGGAATAAGATCGAATATCATGGGAAAAAATACTACAGCTCTAACGAATGGTCCAATTTGAGAACAAAATTTTCAAACGACCAAAAGTCAGCAAAAGGTCCGCCGAGACTGGGCGCCGGCGATAAACCGTCAACCTTGGTTATCGCCGGGACGCTTCCTAGCTCGACTGAAGTTGAGGATACCGACAGCACCTGCCAACATTCCAACTCATAGTGAATTTTTTCGACCTCTGAATGCGACAGGCGAACGCGTCTGATGTCTGCGAATCGACTCCTGTCATTACCAGCCCTGCAGCCCCCCTACAGCCCGAGTTAAGTGCAACCGACAGCACCTCTCAGGATGAGTCGAACAATACTGTAGTTTCGCAGACCTAATTCGGCAGCAGACCGATTTCCGAGCTCTGGATTTGACAGGCGGACGCGCCTGATGTCTTCGAATCGATTCCTGTGACAACAAGTAACTGGGCGCCGGCGGTAAACCGTCAACCTTTCTTACCGCCGGGGGACTCGTAGAGCTTCCTGACAGTATATAGTGTGGAAAAAAAACCAGAGAACGACTAGTTTTCAGCCCAAGCGATTTCAGACCTAGATGACTCTAAAAAAAAAAAAAAAAAAAAAAAAAAAAAAAAAAAAAAAAAAAAAAAAAAAAAAAAAAAAAAAAAAAAAAAAAAAAAAAGTTTCGCAACCCAGTTCGACTATCAGAGCGAGTTCAGACCTCTCAATGCGTCTGCGAATCGACGCATGTGATTACCAGCCCTGCAGCCCCTCTACAGACCAACAGCATCTCTCAGGATGACTCGAATAATACAATAGTTTCGCGGACCTGTTTCGAGCAGCAGACCAAGTTCTGAGCTCTCGAATCGACCAACGAACGCGCTGATGTGTGCAAATCGATTTCTATGATCCGCAGCACTCTAGCCCTCCCCCAGCACGAGTTGAGTGCAGAAAATTGAGAGCACTTTTCACGATGATTCGGACAATACGAATAGTTTCGCGAATCTAGCTCAGGCAACAGGCCGAGTTCAGAGCTCTCGATACAACAGACAAACGCGCCCGATAATTTTCAATCAATTTCTGTGACTATAGGCTCTGTAGCTGCCGTACAGCTCGAGTAAAGTAGAGAAAACCGAGAGCGTCTATCAAGATATCTCGGATAATACGAATAGGTTTCCTGGCTCGGCTAGCAGACCAATTTCAGACCTCTCGATTCAGGAGGCGAACGCGCCTGATAATTCTGAATGCGATGAACGTGCTTACCAGCTCTCTAGCTGCTCTGCAGCTCGAATTTAGAAGAAAATACCCACCACGCGAATCAAGTTCTCCAATAATACGAATAGGTTTGCGGACCTAGCTCGGCTAGCAGACTGAGTTCAGACCTATGGATTCAGCAGGCGAACGCGCCTGATGATTCTAAGTGCGATAGGTGTGCTTACCAGCATAGTAGCTGCCCTAGAGCTCGAGTTAAGTAGAAAATTCGACCACGCGTATCAAGTTGACTCGAATAACACGAATAGGTTTGCGGACCTAGCTCGGCTAACAGACCGAGTTCAGATCTATGGATTTAACAGGCGAACGCGCCTGATGATTCTGAGCGCGATAGATGTGCTTACCAGCACAGTAGCTGCCCTACAGCTCGAGTTAAGTAGAAAATACGACCGTCCGTATCAAGTTGACTCGAATAATACGAATAGGTTTGCGGACCTAGCTCGGCTAACAGACCGAGTTCAAACCTCTGACTGGGACAGGCGAACGCGCCTGATGATTCTGAGTGCGATAGCTGTGCTTACAAGCTCTGTAGTTCTCCTACAGCTCGATTTGAGTACAAAATACCGACAACGCGTATCAAGATGACTCGAAACGGCCGATCCCGCCAGTGTGCTTTTTGGTACCCGATCGAGCTGAGATCAAGATCGCGAGCGGGTATAAGATCGAATATCACGGGAAAAGATACTAGAGCTCTAACGAATGTTCGAATTTCGAGCACAAAATGTTCAACCGACCAAAAGTTGTGAAAAAAACAATTCTTTTCCTTCGAGCCAACTAGCTCTCCAGCGCATCGGAATTACTCTAAAGCTTCCAGCAACTAGCTTGGGAAGAAAACCGAGAGCATCTCTCAAGATAACTCGAAGAATACGACTTGTAAGCATCCAACTGGGAATCGGCGGTAAACCGTCAACCTTGGTTACCGCCGGGGGACTCGTAGAGCTTCCTGACACTATATAATGTGGGGAAAAACTCCAGAGAACGACTAGTTTTTCAGCCCAAGCGATTTCAAAAAAAAATGGTTTCGCAACACAGTTCGAATATCAAGCCGAGTGCAGACCTCTCAGGCAAACTCTGATGTCTCCGAATCGACTCATCTGATTACTAGCCCAGCAGTCTCCCTAGAGCGCGAGTCAAATGCAGAAAACCGCTAGCATCTCTCAGGATAACTTCAATAATAGACTAGCTTCGCGGATCTACTCCGAGCAACAGGCAGAGTTCCGAGTTTGGCATTCGACGAACGGACGCGCCTGATGTGTCCGAATCGATTTCTGTGACCAGCAGCACTGTAACCGTCTCCCACGAGTTCAGTGCAGAAAATTAAAAGCACTCCTCAAGATTATTCGGAGAATACGAATAGTTTCGCGAACCTAGCTCGGGCAGCAGACCTCAGATCTCTCGATCCAACAGACGAACGCGTCTGATAACCCCCAATCGATTTCTGTGACTATGAGCCCTGTACCTGCCCTACAGCTCGAGTTACGAAAACCGAGAGCGAGTTCAGACTGGGCGCCGGCGGTAAACCGTCAACCTTTGTTACCGCCGGGGGACTCGTAGAGCTTCCTGACAACATATTCTGTCGGAAAAAATTGCAGAGAACGAATAGGTTTTGAGCCCAACTCGAGTATCAGACCGAGTTCAGACCTCTGAATGCGACAGACGGACGCGTCTGATTTCTCCGAATCGATTCCTGTGATTACCCGCCCTGCAGCCTCCCTACAGCCCGAATTAAGTACAGAACGCCGACAGTAGCCCTGGATTCAACAGGCGAACGCGCCTGATGATTATGAGTGCGATACGAGTGCTTACCAGCACTGTAGCTGCCCTACAGCTCGAGTTAAGTAGAAAATACCGACAACGCGTATCAAGTGGACTCGAATAATACGAATAGGTTTGCGGACCTAGCTCGGCTAGCAGACCGAGTTTAGACCTATGGATTCAACAGGCGAACGCGTCTGATCATTCTCAGTGCGATACGAGTGCTTACCAGCACTGTAGCTGCCCTACAACTCGAGTTAAGTAGAAAATGCCGACAACGCGTATCAGATTGACTCGAATAATAGAAACAGGTTTGCGGACCTAGCTCGGCTGACAGACCGAGTTCAGACCTCTGGGTTCAACAGACGAACGCGCCTGATCATTCTGCATGCATTAGCTGTGCTTACCAGCTCTGTAGCTGCCCTAGAGCTCGAGTTATGTTCAGAAAACCGACAGCACGTATCAAGATGACTCGAAACGGGCGTTCCCGCCAGAATGCTTTTTGGCCTTCAAAGTTACCCGATCGAGCTGAGATCAAGATGGAGAGCGGGAATAAGATCGAATATCACGGGAAAAAATACTAGAGCTCTAACGAATGTTCAAATTTCGAGAACGAAATTTTCAACCGAGCAAAAGTCACCAAAAGTTCCGTCGAGATTTTTCTTGCCAACTGGCGCCGGCGGTGAACCGTCAACCTGGTCACCGCCGGGAACCTCGTAGAGCTCCTAGCACGCGTAGGAGTGCTCAGCATCAAAAGAGTGGGCTTCTAGAAGCATTTCTCGAAAAAAAGAAAACATGATTTTTTCCATGTCGATACGAAGATGGTTGCGCCAAGTGTTTTGATAGTAAAAGACCGCCTAGAGAGCTCATATTAAGACAGAGAGGCCCTCATATCCGTTTACAGGTGCGAAAAATCTGCTTTCTCAAAATGAATTGTCAAATATCTTTCAAAAATTCGCAAAACCACCCAAAAGTTGTCACATTGTCCGCCTCGGCCGGGTGGGCCAACTGGCGCCGGCGGTGAACCGTCAACCTGGTCACCGCCGGGAACCTCGCACAGTTCCTCTCGCTGGAAAGAGTGCAGAGAATCGACACAGGATCAAAAAAATTAGAGGTTTCGAAAATCTTCAAATTCTATGTTTTTCAATGTTCATATTCGCTCAGTTCCTGGAAGTCAACTCATGCAAAAATGTATCGAGAGAGCTCAGCTGCTGTCAGAGAGAAGTTTATATGCCAATGCTCGGCGTAAAAATCTGCTTTCTCAAAATAAATGGTCAAATATCTTTCAAATGTTCACAAAACCACCCAAAAGTTACCACATTGTCCGCCACGGCCGGCTGGGCCAACTAGCTCCACCCAGCGCCCGAATTCCTCTAGCTCATCGACTGGGAACCGGCGGCAAATCGTCAACCAGGTTACCGCCGGGACCCTCGTAGAGCTCTGTTCTCACACCGCGCTGCTCAGAACACAGGGGGTGAGCTTCTGGAGTGAGAAACGAAAAAATCGAAAAATCATGTTTTTCTGTTTTTATCGAACGTCGGTTCCCCCAAGTGTTTTGATAGAAATACTGCACCTATGGACATGAAAATTTTACTGGCAGACGCTTCTGAACCCACTACAGGTGCGAAAAATCTACTTTCTCAAAATCAATTGTCAAATATCTTTCAAATATCCGCAAAACCACCCAAAAGTTGTCACATTGTCCGCCTCGGCCGGGTCGGCCAACTGGGCGCCGGCGGTAAACCGTCAACCTTGGTTACCGCCGGGGAACTCGTAGAGCTTCCGAGCTCGACTTAAGTTCAGAAAACCGAGAGCACCTACCAACATTCTGACTCATAGTGAATATTTTTTGACCTCTGAATGCGACAAGCGGACGCGTCTGATTAGACCGAGTTCACACCTCTCAATGCAACAGGCGGGCGCGTCTGATGTCTGCGAATCGACTCATGTGATTACCAGCCCTGCAGCCCCCCTACAGCCTGAGTTAAGTGCAGAAAACCGACAGCATCTCTGAGGATGACTCGAATAATATAATAGTTTCGCAGACCTGTTTCGAGCAGCAGACCAAGTTCTGAGCTCTCGAATCGACCAACGAACGCGCCTCATGTGTGCGAATCGATTTCTATGACCCGCAGCACTGTAGCCTCCCCCAGCACGAGTTGAGTGCAGAAAATTGAGAGCACTTTCCACGATGATTCGGACAATACGAATAGTTTCGCGAACCTAGCTCGGGCAGCAGGCCGAGTTCAGAGCTCTCGATACAACAGACAAACGCGCCCGATAATTCTCAATCGATGTCTGTGACTGTAGGCTCTGTAGCTGCCTACAGCTCGAGTTAAGTACAGAAAATACCGAGAGCGGTTGTCAAGATAACTCCAATAATACGAATAGGTTTGCGGACCTAGCTCGGCTAGCAGACCGAGTTCAGACCTATGGATTCGACAGACGAACGCGCCTGATGATTCTGAGTGCGATAGGCGTGCTTATCAGCTCTGTAGCTGCCCTGCAGCTCGAATTAAGTAGAAAATACCGACAACGCGTATCATGTTGACTCGAATAATACGAATAGGTTTGCGGACCTAGCTCGCCTAGCAGACCGAGTTCAGACCTATGGATTCAACAGGCGAACGCGCCTGATGGTTCTGAGTGCGATAGGTGTGCTTACCAGCACTGTAGCTGCCCTACAGCTCGAGTTAAGTAGAAAATACCGAAAACACGTATCAAGTTGACCCGAATAATACGAATAGGTGTGCGGACCTAGCTCGGTTAGCAGACCGAGTTGGGACCTATGGATTCGACAGACGAACGCGCCTGATGATTCTGAGTGCGATACGAGTGCTTACCAGCACTGTGGCTGCCCTACAGCTCGAGTTAAAGAGAAAATACCGACAATGCGTATCAAGTTGACTCGAATAATACGAATAGGTTTGCGGACCTAGCTCGTCTAGCAGACCGAGTTCAGACCTATGGATTTAACAGGCGAACGCGCCTGATGAGTCTGAGTACGATAGCTGTGCTTACCAGCTCTGTAGCTGTTCTACAGCTCGAGTTAAGTACAAAATACCGACAACGCGTATCAAGATGACTCGAAACGGCTGATCCCGCCAGTGTGCTTTTGGGCCTTCAAAATTACCCGATCGAGCTGAGGTCAAGATGGCGAGCGAGAATAAGATCGAATATCACGGGAAAAAATACTAGAGCTCAAACGAATTGTTGAATTTCGAGAACATAATTTTCAACCGACCAAAAGTTGTGAAAACTTCAGTTCTTTTTTTCGAGCCAACTGGGAACCGGCGGTAAACCGTCAACCAGGTTACCGCCGGGCACCTCGTAGAGCCCTTTTCTTGCACAGCGCTCCTCAGAACAGATCAAGAAAGCTTCTGAAGCGAGAGCCGAAAAACTGGAAAAAACATGGTTTTTCGGTTTCCATCCAAAATCGGTTCCTGCAAGTCTTTCGATAGTAATATTGCAGCTACGGACCAGAGAATTTCACTGGCAGACGCGGCATAACCCACTACACGTGAGAAAAATATGGTTTCTGGAAATGAATTGTCAAATATCTTTCAAATTTCAGTAAAACCGACCCAAAGTCATCACTTTGTCTCTTAAGGCCGGGTCGGCCAACTGGCTCCGGCGGTGAACCGTCAACCTGGTCACCGCCGGGAACCTCGTAGAGCTCCTTTCCCTTAAGAGCGCGCATAATCGAAGCAGAGAACTTCGCAGTAGATATGCTTGAATATTTAATTTTTCAATTTTTTATGGCAATCTGAATTCTGGTTTCTGGCGTCGCTGAGAAGAATTTGTCGACGGAACGAGCTGAGAATTTGAGAGGCAACTTCTGTGGTGCAAAGCTTCATTCTGCGCAATTATCAGCCCAAACGAATGGTTAGAGCTTGAAAATCGGCTGAGCCAGGCCGCGGATCGTATGATTGTGTCTCTTGTCGAAATTTCGCGAACTGGACGCCGGCGGTAAACCGTCAACCTTGGTTACCGCCGGGAGACTCGTAGAGCTTCCAGCTCGACGAAGTTGAGAACACAGAGGACCTACCAACATTCCGACTCATAGTAAATATTTTTGTCCTTTCAATGCGACAGGCGGACGCGTCTGATGTCTGCGAGTCGACTTCTATCATTCCCAGCTCTGCAGCCCCCCTACAGCCCGAGTTCAGTGCAGAAAACTGACAGCACCTCTCAGATGACTTCAACAATACAGTAGTTTCACAGACCTAATTCAGGCAGCAGACGAGTTCCGAGCTCTGGTCTTCGCAGGCGGATGCGCCTGATGTCTCCAAATCGATCGCTGTCCCCAGCAGCACTGTAGCCTCCCCCAGCACGAAATACCGACAGCACTTCTCAGGATGACTCGAACAATACGAATAGTGTTGCGAACCTAGCTCGGGGAGCAGGCCAAGTTCAGTGTTCTCGAGTCAACGAACAAAGGCGCCTGGTGATTTACAATAGATTTCTGTGACTACGAGCTCTGTAGCTGCCTAGGGCTCGAGTTAAGTACAGAACACCGAGGGCGCCCATCAAGATGATCCAAATGATACGAATAGGTTTGCGGACTTAGCTCGGCTGACCGAGTTCAGGCCTCTAGATTTGACAGACAAACGCGCCTAATGGTTCTGACTGCAATAGATGTGCTTGCCAGCTCTGTAGCTGTCTTACAGCTCGAGAAGACCAGAAAAGCGAGAGTTTCTGTCAAGATGACTCGAATAATACGAACAGGTTTCCGGGCCTAGCTCGGCTCACAGATCGTGTTCAGACCTCTGGCTTCAACAAGCGAACGCGCCTGATCATTCTGCATGCATGAGCTGTGCTTTCCAGCTCTGTCGCGGCCCTAGAACTCGAGTTATGTTCAGAAAACCGACGACGCGTATCGAGATGACTCGAAACGGCCGTTCCCGCCACAGTGCTTTTTGGCCTTCAAAGTTACCCGATCGAGCTGAGATCAAGATGGCGAGCGGGAATAAGATCGAGTATCACGGGAAAAAATACTAGAGCTCTAACGAATTGTCAAATTTCGAGAACAAAATTTTCAACCGAGCAAAAGTCATCAAAAGTTCCGTCGAGATTTTTCTTGCAACTAGCTCTGGGGCGCGCCGGAACTGGCGCCGGCGGTGAACCGTCAACCTGGTCACCGCCGGGAACCTCGTAGAGCTCATTTCACGCGTAAGAGTGCTCGAAGTCGAAAGAGAGAGCTTCTGGAAGCATTCCTCGCAAAAAAAAAAAAAAAAAAAAAAAAAAAAAAAATTCGTGTCGATATGAAGATGGTTCCGCCAAGTGTTTTGATAGTAAAAGTGCGCCTACAAAGCTCATACTAAGAGAGAGAGGCCCTCGTGGTCGTTTACAGGTGCGAAAAATCTGCTTTCTTAAAATGAATTGTCAAATATCTTTTAAAAAAATGCAAAACCACCCAAACTGGACGCCGGCAGCGGTAAACCGTCAACCTTGGTTGCCGCCGGGAGACTCGTAGAGCTTCCAGCTCGACGAAGTTGAGAACATCGAGGACCTACCAACATTCCGACTCATAGTAAATATTTTGTGTCCTCTCAATGCGACCAATTGATTTCTGTGAGTACGAGCTCTGTAGCTGCCCTACGGCTCGAGTTGAGTGCAGAAAACCGAGGGCACCTATCAAGATGACCCAAGAAATACGAACAGGTTTGCGGGCCTAGCTCGGCTAGCAGACCGAATTCAGACCTCTAGATTTCACAGGCGAACGCGCCTAATGATTCTGACTGCGATAGATGTGCTTGCCAGCTCTGTAGCTGTCTTACAGCTCGAGTTAAGACCAGAAAACCGAGAGTGTCTGTCAAGATGACTTAAATAATACGAACAGGTTTCCGGACCTAGCTCGGCTCACAGACCGAGTTCAGACCTCTGGCTTCAACAGGCGAACGCGCCTGATCATTCTGCATGCATGAGCTGTGCTTACCAGCTCTGTAGCTGCCCTAGAGCTCGAGTTATGTTCAGAAAACCGACAGCGCGTATCAAGATGACTCGAAACGGCCGTTCCCGCCACAGTGCTTTTTGGCCTTCAAAGTTACCCGATCGGGCTGAGATCAAGATGGCGAGCGGGAATAAGGTCGAATATCACGGGAAAAAATACTAGAGCTCTAACGAATTGTCAAATTTCGAGAACAAAATTTTCAACCGAGCAAAAGTCATCAAAAGTTCCGAAGAGATTTTTCTTGCCAACTAGCTCTGGGGCGCGCCGGAATTACTCTTAGCTTCCAGCTATAACTAGCTAAGGGAAGCTCTACGAGTTAAGTCAACACTTTGTCCTTTCTGGCCGGGTCGACCAACTGGGCGCCGGCGGTAAACCGTCAACCTTTCTTACCGCCGGGGGACTCGTAGAGCTTCCTGACAGTATATAGAGTGGGAAATAATCCAGAAAACGACTAGTTTCCATGACTCTAACAAAAAAACAAACAGTTTCGCAATCTAGTTCGAGTATCAGACCGAGTTCAGACCTCGCAATGCGACAGGCGTACGCGTCTGATGTCTGCGAATCGACTCATGTGATTACCAGCCCTGCAGCCCCCCGACAGCCCGAGTTAAGTGCAGAAAACCGAGAGCATCTCTCAGAATGACTCGAATAATACAATAGTTTCGCGAATCTGTTTCGAGCAGCAAATCAAGTTCTGAGCTTTCGAATCGTCCAACGAACGCGTCTGATGTGTGCAAATCGATTTCTATGACCCGCAGCACTGTAGCCTCCCCCAGCACGAGTTGAGTGCAGAAAATTGAGAGCACGTTGCACGATGATTCGGAGAATACGAATAGTTTCGCGAAGCTAGCTCGGGCAGCAGGCCGAGTTCAGAGCTCTCGATACAACAGACAAACGCGCCCGATGATTCCCAATCGATATATGTGACTATAGGCTCTGTAACTGCCCTAAAGCTCGAGTTAAGTACAGAAAACCGAGAGCGTTTGTCAAGATGACTCGAATAATACGAATGGGTTTGCGGACCTAGCCCAGCTAGCAGACCGAGTTTAGACCTATGGATTTAACAGGCGAACGCGCCTGACGATTCTGAGTGCGATAGGTGTGCTTACCAGCACTGTAGCTGCCCTAGACCTCGAGTTGAGCAGAAAATACCGACAACGCGTATCAAGTTGACTCGAATAATACCTCGTAGAGCTCTTCGACGAGATGAGCTAAGAGGAATTCGGGCGCAGGGTGGAGCTAGTTGGCCGACCCGACCAAAAGAGACAATGTGTTAACCTGGGGTCGGTTTTTGGAACATTGTGCAAGATTTGACAATTCGTTTTCATAAGTTGGATTTTTCCTACCTACAATAAGCTATGGCGCATCTGCTGGTAAAATTTTCAGGGCTCTAGGGGCAATATTACTGTCAAAAGACTTGCAGGAACCGACTTTGCCTGCAGTGCAGTTTGGCAGGTGACGGTGGTTGGCTTTACTTAACTCGAGCTGTCAGCAAGCTACAGACCTCTCACGCACACCAGTCGATGCAGAATGATCTGGCGCGTCACACTGGAAGCTCGAGAGTTCCTAGAAATGGCTGAGTCAGGAGTTATGCTCGAAATACTGTCTCTATGTATGCGTGTTGCGAACGGTGTTTCGATGATAACTCGAGCTGAGTGCATGCTATGCATGCCAGGTACATTCCAATCGAAGTAGCGACATGCGAGACATCGAATGGGAGCCTCGAGAGTGCCCAAATTGATTAGAATTTTCAAAATTAATGAAAAATATCGATTTGTACAATTTTATATTTTTTGTGTCGGATGATTTTTTTCTAATTTATATCGATCTATGGGTGACCTAGAGAGTTCTGGTGCATTTTTGTCGACGCAGAATGGTCTCGCGCTCTCACTGAGAGCGCGAGACTTCATATGAATAGCTTCGCTGGGAGTGAGAACTTTGGTCCAGCCGGCCGAGGCGGACAATGTGACAACTTTTGGGTGGTTTTGCAATTTTTTGAAAGATATTTGACAATTCATTTTGAAAAAGCAGATTTTTACTCCGAGCATTGAGATATAAACTTCGTTCCCTGATCAGCTCGGCCATCTAGAGTCATTTTCAGTACCAGTTCACTTGAAGGAACCGACTTCATGTTGACTCCGAAAAAATCTCAACTTGAAGTTTTTGTAGAAAAGCTCCCAGAAGCTCCCGCTTTGATGCTGAGCTTTCTCACGGATTCAAGGAGCTCTACGAGGTTCCCGGCGGTGACCAGGTTGACGGTTCACCGCCGGCGCCAGTACGAATTTTTGCGGACCTAGCTCGGCTAGCAGACCGGGTTCAGACCTCTGGATTCAACAGGCGAACGCGCCTGATGATTCTGAGTGCGATAGGTGTGCTTACCAGCACTGTAGCTGCCCTACAGCTCGAGTTAAGTAGAAAATACCGACAACGCGTATCAAGTTGACTCGAATAATACGAATAGGTTTGCGGACCTAGCTCGGGTAGCAGACCGAGTTCAGACCTCTGGATTGGACAGGCGAACGCGCCTGATCATTCTGAGTGCGACAGCTGTGCTGACCAGCTCTGTAGTTGCCCTGAAGCTCGAGTTATCTTGAAAAACCGACAGCGCGTATCAAGATGACTCGAAACGGCCGTTCCCGCCTGCCTGCTTTTTGGCCTTCAAAGTTACCCGATCGAGCTGAGATCAAGATGGCGAGCGGGAATAAGATCGAATATCACGGGAAAAAATACTAGAGCTCTAACGAATGGTCAAATTTTGAGAACAAAATTTTCAACCGAGCCAAAAGTCACCAAAAGGTCCGTCGAGATTTTTCTGGCCAACTAGCTCTCCAGCGCGCCGGAATTACTCTTAGCTTCCAGCTATAACTAGCTAAGGGAAGCTCTACGAGTTACTAGCTCCACCCCGCGCCGGAACTGGGCGCCGGCGGTAAACCGTCAACCTTTCTTACCGCCGGGGGACTCGTAGAGCTTCCTGACAACATATACTGTCGGAAGAAATTATAGAGAACGAATAGTTTTTCAGCCCAACTCGAGTATCAGACCGAGTTCAGACCTCTGAATGCGACAGACGGACGCGTCTGATGTCTCCGAAACGATTCCTGTGATTACCTGCCCTGCAGCCTCCCTCCAGCCCGAGTTAAGTGCAGAACGCCGACAGTAGCTCTCAAAATGACTAGAAGAATACGAACGGTTTCGTGATTCTGGATCGTAAGAGACCGGGTTCAGAGCTCTGGATTGAACAGGCGAACGCGCCTGATAATTCTGAGTGCGGTAGGTGTGCTCATCAGCACTGAAGCTGCTCTACAGCTCGAGTTAAGTAGAAAATAACGACAACGCGTATCAAGTTGACTCGAATAATACGAATAGGTTTGCGAACCTAGCTCGACTAGTAGACCGAGTTCAGACCTATGGATTCAACAGACGGACGCGCCTGATCATTCTGAGTGCGATAGGAGTGCTTACAAGTCTGTAGCTGCCCTAAACCTCGAGTTGATAGAAAATACCGACAACGTGTATCAAGTTGACTCGAATAATACGAACAGGTTTGCGGACCTAGCTCGGCTGACAGACCGAGTTCAGACCTCTGGATTCAACAGGCGAACGCGCCTGATCATTCTGTATGCATGAGCTGTGCTGACCAGCTCAGTAGTTGTCCTGAAGCTCGAGTTATCTTGAGAAAACCGACAGCGCGCATCAAGATGACTCGAAACGGCCGATCCCGCCACCGTGCTTTTCGATAGTAATATTCACCCGATCGAGCTGAGATCAAGATGGCGAGCGGCAATAACATGGAATATCACGGGAAAAAATACTAGAGCTCTAACGAATGGTCAAATTTCGAGAACGAAATTTTCAACCGAGCAAAAGTTGTCAAAAGTTCCGTCGAGATTTTTCGGGCCAACTAGCTCTGGGACGCGCCGGAATTACTGGCGCCGGCGGTGAACCGTCAACCTAGTCACCGCCGGGAACCTCGTAGAGCTCCTCTCACTGGTAAGAGTGCAGAGAATCGACACAGAATCGAAAACTTGAGATTTTTCGACACACGTAGAGACGGTGTTCCGCCCATATCTCCTGAGGCAGCTATTTTTGAAGACCCTCGCGCTTCCACTGGAATGCGTCAGATCATTCAGGATCGCCTCGTGTGCGAGAGACATCCATAGCCTGCCTACAGCTCAAGTTAAGTTGACGAAACCACCGTCATCTGCAAAAGTGGTGGTACATGGTTTGTTCCTGGAAATTTTCCGATAGTAATACCTGGGCTACAGACTCCTTCTGCTCTCAGAATTCAATTTATATTGTTATTCACCGCTCAAAAATCTTTTTGTTTTAAATGAATTTCAAAACTCTGCAAAAAGTTCAGAAAACCGACTCAAAGTTATCACATTCTCTCTTTTCGTCGGGTCGGC